>JBAMYA010012149.1:0-17457 GCA_037176975.1 Arrhamphus sclerolepis | reverse complement strand
GGCTGTTTGAGAGATGGGGGAGAAAACGGGGGGCCTATCCATGTTACGACCAACTACTAGACAAATGGGTCGTAACACTTCCCAAGAGGAGTTTTTTTTTGGTTTGTTTTTTCCGTGCCACTGATAGGGTTTCCCATGTGCTTGAGGGGGTCATGCTCTGGGTTTCTCGGAAGCACCAAGAGACAACCTTGTTGTAAATAGACACAAAAGAAATACAACTGAATTGAACAGAACAAAAATAAATAAATAAAAATGTATGCTTTAATATTTTCCAGTTAGAGCTCATTGCAAAGCTACCTACTCACAGCAATGTGAGTCTTTGTTCCTGCGATCAGCTAGTGGGAAATCTCTCCCTTCCTGAATTCTTCTGCGTGTGCTGAAGCTATTTATTCCAAAGCCCTGTTTAAAGTAAAAACAAGTGAACACTACTTTTATAATCTGTAAAGTAATAGTGTTGAGCCCCTGGACATGTTTTACAGTCACGCATGTGTATAAAAGTATCCAAACATCCGCACAGACAGACAAATGAACCACTTTGTGACAAAAGGTGAACAGAACTCCAGACAGCAATTTTTCTTCACCCTCTGAAGTCTTTTCTAAAACTGCATGATCCTTCTTCCATTTTTACAGTAATAAGCTGAGGTATCCTTTCCTACAGGGAAATTTATTACATTCTCTTACAGAAGCTCCTTCAGCTCTGCCCTGACTGATGTTTTTATAGCGAGAGTTTAATCCTGTTTCTGTGAGGGAAGGAATCTAGATGAAAGAGGTGCTGTTGCAACTCTTAATGCGGTCGCTGCGTCGCCTCAAAGGTCATTTATGTGCTCTTTAGTGAAATGGATCTTTCTCGCAAAGATCCAAAAGATCTCCCAGTCTAAGTGTTTACTCTCAGTCTAAGGTGCAAACTTTGTTGAATTTCATATAAGAGTGTAATAGAGAACATTGTTTAAATTTTGGATTATTGTGTGCTGAATCAAACCAAAGACAAACTCCTGTCCTTATCTGTACCAGGTACCTTTTGTCCTTCATGTCTCTTGCCTTTTCTTTTTTTTCTTTTCCATTCCTCCTTGTGCACCGATCTCCTCATCCATGCTTCATTCTCTTCCTCTGCACTTGCCCTCCTCATCTCATCTCCACTCCTCTCTGTTAATTCTGCACCATGTCTGACTGGGCTTATATCCTATTACCCCCCCCTCTCTCCCCGCTTCTCATAACAAGACCATGATGGACCTTATCACTCCTGTCACTCAAATTCATTGACTCAGACCTTGTATTTTTTTTCCTCTCTCTCGAATTTACACTCTCCCTTCACCTGTCTTTCTGTCTGTTTTTTTTTCTCTCCCTCTCGCCCTTATGACAATCAGCAATATAGGCCTGCCTGCAATCCATCTGTCCTGCTGATAAAGACGTTAGCGTTGATGGGTGTTGCACGAGACGTAGGGCAGCAGGGCCCTGTCAGTGCTGGCGTGTCGTGGGGGATGGCTAACGGGTGTCACATATTAGTCCTGGCTTTGCATGATTGCTTTACTAGTTTCGAGATACACACAAGCGCTTTACCCTGGGTGATACGTGGCGTAGCTGGCCAGAAATCTCTGCCAGAACAAGAGAGGAACGAGAAAGGATTTGTATGATGCACGTCAAGGTCAAGACTGTGTTCATGAGGCCCCACAGTTTCTTGTTTTAATGCGTTAAGGCAGACTTAGATGTGCTCATATAGATTATGTTCTTGAAGGTCCTGCAGTTTCATTTGCTGGTCTGCTTTCACTTTTTAGTCTAAATTAATTTCACTTGTGAGCGCTTGTTAGAAATTAATTATATACACAAATTTGCAATTTTATTGAATTTGTTGAGTTATTCATCATCCATAATTTAATCATGTGTATATATATATATATCACTTTTATAATTTTATGTTAAACAGGTGTGCAGTAAAACAGGTAACCCTTGAAGGGGAATTATGTGATGCATCTTGGCACTCCAAGGTCTAAACAAACTCAGATGGGTGTCTGGGAAGGTCTGTAAAACACAGTTTTAACAGTGACAAGGAAAAACTCCCTTATGGAAAAAAAAACCTTTTGCAGGACCTGGCTCAGAGGGAATTTTTCTTTTTGAATTATTAATATTGCAATCACCTACCACCCACTGAAACAATGTTATCAATGAAATAACATCTTTCAAATAAAATATTAAATACATCATGTCAAAACGCCCAAGCAGAGGACTTTTGTTTTCACAATGCACACAAAATCTCACAGCGAGTCATTAAAGTGCTTGGATAGAGGCGTCTGTTTTCTCAGTTATGTTTTCTGTGAGGACTGAATACATCCCATTCTTCCCCAGAGACATTTAATAGAAACACACAAAGGGAATATGAAGAGTCAGCCTTTTTCATAGTTTTTAGCTTTTGTATTTTTTTTAATTTTACCTCCCAATGGTTCATTCTAGAAGTTAAGCAACTCTCAGCAGCTGAGAGATGGTTGAGGTTGAACCTGTTGCTTGGGCCTCTCCTCTGTTGTGTTACCAGCCAGTTATCAGATTCTAAAATTGAAGCGGAAGCCACAGTTTAGTCCAGTAATGGTTTGCAATCCTTCGACTTCAAGGTCAGGCACCTTCAAGTCACCAACATCCTTGCTTGTACCAGGTGCCTTTTGTCCTTCAAAAGACAAGTTCCCTCCCCATCAAAGGGGGTGGTTAACTACAACTATTCAAAAATGTAACAGTCCTAGCTGCAGTGCTGAATGTCAGATTAATCAACAATTATCTCGCGAAGCAGTCTACTCAAGCTGTTGAAATTGAATAAATATACAAGTAATCTCATTATAGTGTTCATTATAGTGTTCAGGATCAAAGGAGGAAGAGGAGAAAGGGTTAGTGAAGTAAGATGTCAGTGTGTATGGGATTGTGTGGGACGATGAATGGTCACATGCACAAGTGTGCCTCATGTCTGTCTACATCTCATTCTACCAAAAATAAAGCTGCTTAGTGGCAGATAAAGGACAAGCTTCTTGAAAATGTCTTTCTCATTCTACTGGAGGATTTCTCTCTGAATTTCACTCTTCGTTTTCAGTGGGTTCCTTCCATGTATGCTACTTCTGCCTCCCAAAATCGTGAGGTGCAAAAATAAACTTCAAAATAGAAGTTCCCAGACCTCCTGGTGACAGCCAGGTGATACGGTGGAGCTACCTCCCTGTTTTATGGTACTTAAAAGAAGTTATGAGTACTAACAGTGAATGGCTCCATCACGCAAAAGTTTATTTATTTATTTATATTTAAATGTTTAAAGTATCGTCAATTTTAAGACTTATGTGCATGACTGGAAGTAATATTCGGAAATTCATCATCATCCAAAAAACAAACAAACAAAAAAAAAGATAACTCAACCAAAACATGTGATAACTCACAGTCCCAAGGAATGTGAAATAGTTCAGTTTTATCAAAACAGTCTTGTCTGTGGAGGTTAAATCTGATGGGCCTCTGTTATCTGTTTTTCTTGTCAGAGAAAATCTTTGGGGCAGTGGGGACGTGTCACAAAGGACTTTCCATTAGGACAAATGAACAGCTGCTCAGTTGTTGTCGAGCAGCCAGTCAGTGCAGCCACCACCATCTGGATTCATAACTTTTTTTTTTTTTTTTTAAACAACTGTCTGCATATTATGGTTAGTGCCAAAAATAGCAAAACTCTTTTTTTTTTTTTTTTTTAAATGAGACATAGGTGTATGTCAGTTTTCCATCCGTGTGTGTGTAACAGTGAATGTGCCTTCTTTGCCAGTCTAATCTATTAATACCTGAAAACATGATTTTGTCAAAGACTAAAATGACCAGAAGTGAAGCGCAAGAGGGACAGACAAAGACACAGGACAAGGAAGAGTGAGGCGTGTGTTGTATGCCGGTGTACGTGGTGTGGAACATAAAGCAGGGATGTTGACCTTGAATACCTGCTCAGCATCAACTGGTGGCCACAGCCAGAACTGCAGGTCACATCACAGTTGGTGCTGGTGTGTTGGACCACTGTCATGCAGAGGACCTCCATCAGCGAGCCCACCACATCCGAGAATGGATTGGAAAACGGACCGGCCTCGAATCCAGGGATGGCACCACCCAGCACAGCTAGAGGACACCAGTAGCACTGGGAGGAGGGGGTACAGCGTGAGGACAGGGGAAGGGTGCCTCCCAGTCCTCACACCTGCATCCCCAGCCCACCAAGGGAAGGAGATGCACACCCCATCCCCAGAAGACACAGAAAAGAGAAGAGGCGCTGCATCCACCAGACCCAGATCTGCACTGCAGGGGTCACCTCGTCTAATGGGGACTCAGTGACCCCGGAAGAGAAAGAAGGCCAGTCACCAGAACACTCAGCCCACTGGGAGCTGAGCCCCCATGTGCAGCGAGACGGATGAGGAGGCAGGATGCAGGAGGAGAGCAGAGATGAAACTTCCTTTGCTGTTTGCTGCATTCCCCGATGAGACTGAGTGCTTCCAACAACCCATGCTGCTGTGAAGCCCAATTCATGTGGCGAAGGATAAGTGATTGCTTTAAAATTATAGGGCAGGAGTGGAAGGGGACGAGGGCGGTAAGGAGGACAGTGACATTCATGTGCCACAGTCTGTCTACCACCTAGATCCCACCACTGAGGCAGCACCTCCAACCTTATCCTTAGCGTGTAACCCTTGTGTACTTGTGCTATGGTCTGGTGATATGCATTAAAAGAGGCATGGCGAGAACTCAACAGGGGAGGGAGGGACGGGGCAGCGGCCATGTCTTCAACCCCACATCATCAGGTCTCAACCCGATGCACAAGGGAGCACAACCCTGAGCAGCAAAGGCAGGGAAGAATGACCCACAACAAACAGCAGCGGCCGTTACTGGGACCGTAAACTGCAGCAGGACAACGAGAGATGCATCCACCCCCACCGACTGTATTCAGAACGTAATCTGACAGACATGCAGGAATAAGGTAAATACAATGAGGTGATCTCCATCCATGTCTGTTTGTGGGTGAGCATGCTGGGAATGTGGGAGGGGATAGATTTTAGACTTCGAGATGAAGAGAAATTAAAAAAGTCTGCATAAAGGGAACCTGTTTCCACAGTAGTGTTAATGAGCCAGAGTGCATTTGAAGGTTGCTCTGTAAAGCTGACAGCTGTGTATACTCCACGCTTTCCAAGGCACTTTTCAGAAATTAAGGTATTCCTCGTCCTTCCATTTGGCAGGGAAGACAAATAATGTTCTATGCAGTGTTGAGATGATGGTTTTATGGAACTGCATTGTCTTTTCATAATAAGACAGATGTTGTTTTGTTTTTTATTTAATTTGTAGATGTTTACAGCAAGTTTTTATAGTCCTTCAGTCCTTTTAGTCCTTGAAATCCTGTTGAGGGAAGTTTTTACAAAGTGCCCTCAAGAAAATGGTTAAGGAATGGATGACTGCAGTATTTTCATAGACTTAGATACTCTGTCAGTGGGAGTTTTAAATTGTAGTGTAATGAGTTTTAAAAAGGAATTTATTCTTATTAGTATTATCTGAAATTATACAATAATTTCTTTAAACTCAGCATGATGTTTCAGAAAGCTTCAATTTTACTTCCTACTTGAGAAGAGGTTTACTCATGAAAATGAAGATTAATGAATGATTTTTTTGTTTTGTTTTTTTTCCCCTGAATTTTGAGCTGTCAAATAACACGGTACTAAATACAAGAATGTGGAAATCATAACGTTTTAAGGAAGCTTAATGAGTTATTGTCTAAAAATTGTCATTTCACAATGGGATGAATCAAGGCTGCGTGAAAAGCACTGCCCTTTGGTCTGATTAAAAAAAATAAAGATAAATAAATGTATTCAGCATCTATGATTAAATTTGGCAGTCAGCACAGAGTTTGTTTGTTTTTTTTGGGGGGAAAAAAAAAACAAACTAGCTTCGGTGACAGTATTGGGAAGCTTTGACCATCTAATCTGGTGCAGCAGATGGTGTTTCACTGAACCTCCGTGATGTCTTCTCTAGCAGGTGACTGGATGAAGCATCTGTCAGAAGTTAATGAGTGAACTTCAGTCAGTCATATGAACTGAGTCAGAGCCTCGTGCAGCTATTTAAAACATAATTAACCACCTCACGAAACTGATGTTTTGGCGTTTTGCTAGTCGAGAGCATTTGGCCGTATGTTAACCTAAGAGGAAAGACATAAGCTCCATCTCAGACTCCACAGGCCTAAGTTAGCATGTTAAATATTAATGTTCATGACAGTACAACCTTAAAAAAAATGATAAAACCTCTAGAAAGATGATATTTGAATGAAAAGGATGTTTTGACACAATGCTCAGTGCCACATTTTGCAAAAACGGTATATAACATTGAAGCATGAACAGCTCGTACTGTCAGGCATTGAGGAGAATAGGTGAAAATTTAGGCTTATTTTGAAACCACAGGACCTTGCTGTTTTGAGATGATCAATATCACAGTCTGAGCTGTTGTTGAAAAAGAAACGTAAAGATCCTTAAAGTTCACACCTCAAGCCTTTTGAAATTCTGTGACCTTAAAGGCGGGTGTGATGTCAGACAGAAAACAGCTTTTTCAAGTCATTTCTAAATATAGTTCAATTATGTGAAGTAATTTCTTTTAACTCTCGGAGTCCTAATTTTGAATAATTTTGTTAAATTAATGACAGTGTTATACGTACGTCATGTGACGTTAACCTGACGTTATATCAGTCTCAAATTCTCAAACTCTCTTTTATCCTGTTTCTACTCTGACTAGAAGTTTTCTTCTGGTCTTTTTCTGTGACCAGTTGCTTCGTGCTTCAGGTGGACATTCAGCCGTATCACCAGTGGTCCCTTCACACAGAATTCTAGGGTCTTTCCATTCGCATGACTGCTCCATAAGATTAAAGCTGGTCTGAGCAATTTCTGCTTGTGTGTTTGTACAGAATGTGCACGTACGGTATGTAACTGTTGACATGTTTGTTTTTAGAAAGGGAGAAAGCTTGTTTGGGCATGCCATGTGTGCAGCCTGAAGTTTAGAGAAGGAGAACAAGTGCAGGTATACCCCTGACAAAGATTTGTTTTTGATCACAGCTCTTGGTGCTTTTCTTGTGTGCAGTTCAGGCTTCGCATTTGTTTACTAAACCTAAAAGGTAGTTGCAGCTTGAATTAAAATTTATCTGCATCTATCAGCCTTAAAAAAACAAACAAAAAAAACAAACAATTTTTAATGTTTCCAAGACTCTGCAGCCTTCATGTCTTCGTACAACGTTGCCATATTGAAAGACTAAAGGCTCAACAACACACATACGGGAATGAACACAACCTCCTTTATATAAAGACATTGTGTTTCGATCCTGTCTGGCCTAAAAGACTACAAATGGCTCAGAGGGTTTTTTAAACAAGGTTGAGATGAATAAAAAAAAATGAGAGAAAGAATGGAAAGAGAAGAAATCAATGTGTGCCTCTCTTCAGATAAATGCATGGAACCCAGCAGTGGAAGGCAGTAAGAGGGTAATCTGTGAAACAACAATACCATGGGATGACAGGAGACACACTAATCTAGGCTGGACCAGTGCTATCCTTAAACAGAGTGCTCTATGTCTAAAAGATTACACTGTAAGCTCTGACACAATAATGGTCCTGACACACACACACACTAACAGAATTGCTTCTGCCTACCTGGAGCTTTTGCAAGTGAAACTGTGATCACAATGTAGTCTTTAGCAGCCTTACTGGCAGAACGCATCGATAAGAATCTGATTGAGGTCTGCAGCCAACAAAGAGCCGTAAGGTGGGAATTGATTGACAATGAAAAATAAATGAGACTTACCAATGGAACACATGAATAGTGTTTATTTTCTTTTGTGGACCTCTGTATTTATATGTTTACAGTCAGGGCAATTAACACCAAGGCGTTTTTAGCACTATGCTTGTGTTGTGTTTGACTGCAAAGTAATGTATTTTTTTTGTTTGTTTGTTTATTTTTAATTTTAAACTTATTTCTGTCTTTGCATATAAGAGTTAAAGAGGTTTTCAAGTTTTGGCAGCAATTTAAACAAGAGAGAGAACATTTCCAGAGAGATGAGGAACGAGAAGCTTCACTTAAGTGTTCATCATTTAAAATCATAGGTATTAATGAGGTGATAACGGTTTCCACACAGCCTTAACAGAAGAAAGAAAGAAAAGCTTTTACCAGGAAGTTATATGACATTACCCATAAACTTAAAAAATAAATTCAACAGAACTGTACTGCTGATGTAAAGACCTCACTCCCTTTGAGGTCAGAAACTCTAACGGGAAGTTACGCCTCTCATTTACCGCCGTTTCTGCAGTCAGTTTTAGTTGACCATCCCATTTCAGTCTCAAATATTTATTTACCTGTTTATCTATTTATTTATTTTTGAACTGGTTGACTTTTTTTTTTTAAAGCATTACATGGTATAAGAAAATAATATCTCAAAATAACTTCTCTGTAACAGCTTAAAACTTGGACACAATGTAACATATACTGTGTCCAAATTTTGAGCAGCACACACTGTCTACAGAGAGCAACAAGCTTTTTCTCCCTCATAAGATTTTAATAAGTCATTCTCTTTTTGTGTATTTATGTTAGACCACCCTGAGTGGGTGCTGAATCCCACCAGGGGTGATGATGATGACACGACCACTTCTGTACAAAAGGTCAGAGATTCATTCGAAGAAGAGCCGTTTTGGGCTGTCTGAACCATCAATGTTTCAGTTCAATTCAGGGAATATAAGAAGTCTACACGTCCTCATGAGATATAAGTAAAGACATAGACCGAGGGTAATTAGGGACATTTAAAAAAAAATATTTGTTAACTTGCACAGTCACTCCTATGGACAATTTAGAGTCCCCAATTAGCCTATCATTCATGTTTTTGGACTGGGAGGAAGCCAGGTTACCCAGAGAAAAGCCAGGCAAGCATGAGGAGAGCATGCTAACTCCACACAGAAACCTGTGTTCCTGCCAGGATTTGAACCAGGAATCATGATGGAGTCACTCACAGAAACATTGAAGGAACTGGCAGATGCTGCTCACTATTTGCATGTGATGACCATCTCACTATTCTGCACAAGTCTGGGCAGAGCAGTGGGGTGGTGTGGAAAGGCAGAAGCCGTTTCTCACAAAAAAAAAAAAAAAAAGATGGAAGCCCAAAGCCAAAAACATTCACACAGTCATAACAAGCCATGTGGGAAATGGGGAAAAAAAATGTTAAACCTTTTGACCTTAATTTTAAAAGTTATTTTTGGCAGAAAGCATTACAAAGCATCATCCATGGAACACGATACCACTAGTAAAGCATGGTGGAGGTAGCATTATGCTTTCAGGCACTTTTTTTTTTTTTCTTTTCAAAAATAGCTCCAAATACCAAGATATTTTATCACAAAACCTTCTGTCTACTGTCAAGAGGCTGAAAAATAAAGAGGAATGCAACATTCTAACACAACAGTAACCCAAAGCACTTTGAACCCCCTCAGTGGCTGCCAGGCCCCTGAGTGTAGCAGCTGTCCCCCGATGCAGTCGGCTCCCTATGATACAGTGATAGTATTCCCTGTCTGTTTTTTCTGTGCCAAGCAATGTTATCCTTATTCATTTATTTTTTTTTATCATATTTTATCATTGGTAAGTATTTGGAGTGGAGGGGAAGCAGGTGGGTGGATGTTTTTACATTGTAAAGCACTCTGGTCTGCATTTATTGTCCACAAAGTGCTATATAAATAAAGTTTGATTTGATTTGCTCATAGTTTGCCGTGCTATGATCTTCTAATGCTAATTCATGCTCCAGTATCCCACTGAGTATGAGTGGGTTCAAGCAGTGGCTAGCATTGTTTGAATGGAATTCATTGTTCTGTCTGAATGGCCACATCTGCTCTCTGCTTCCGTGTTTCAGGCTGACAAATAAACAGAATTGTTACCCAGAGGAAGTAAATATCAGTTGTTTAAAGGCCTGCATTCCTTCCACATGACCGTATTTTCGGGTTCTCCTTCTTCCTCACCAGGGTAAAAAAAAGAGAAATTCTGAATTAACCACAATCAAGCTGTTAAATACTGTTGTTGATACAGTTTCACTGAAAACAATGTGTGTTTGAAAAACACCTGTGTGCAGAAATTCAAAAACAGACTGTCCATTCTTTGTTTCTTTTTATACACCTCTGTTAGACTTAGTATGCAAAAAACGCCCTCTAAAAGTCATCTTATATTCAGTCTTCAAAGTGACAAGAATCAAGTTGAAGTGTTCACCTGAGGTGTTGTGTCTGTGTGACTCCAGTCTGATTTGCTATGTAAAAGCCTGTGGAAATATTTGTCCTTTTTCCCAAATGTGGACTTTTCTTTCTGTCTCTTTCAACAGTTCGAGACACATGTGCATGAGGGTTCAACAGGTGTTGTGGTCAACCTGACAGTTGATGACAGAGATGACCCAGCCACGGGGGCCTGGAGAGCTGTTTACTCTATAATCAGCGGAGATCCTACTCAGAGCTTCGAGATCCAAACCAACCCTGACAATAATGAGGGAATGTTGTCAGTCGTGAAGGTAAAGACTTATTTATGACATCAAGGTGCTTTTATTAATTTAAGGATATAACAAATTAACTCAATCCTTACCTTACCAATTATTTTCCCCATTCAGCCTCTCAATTATGAGGCCACCGCGTTCCATACGCTACTTATCAAAGTCGAAAACGAGGATCCTCTGGTTCCCAATGTCGGCTACGGCCCCAGCTCAACAGCTACTGTCCATGTCACAGTTGAGGACATCAATGAGGGTCCGGTATTCTTCCCCGACCCCCTGATTGTCACCAGGATGGAAAATATCCCTGTGGGGAGCTTTGTGGCCTCACTCAATGCTACAGACCCAGATACATTGGAGATCCAGAGCATAAGGTAAGGATCTTTGGATAAAGTCGTGCAGGAAGACGAGCTCTTTGTAATATGTGATTGTGTGTAACCTGGTGGAGCTCACAGCTACGTTTTGACCTCTGAATCTCATTCATCATTAGTGTCTTAAACAACATATGCAGTTTAGACTATCTGTGCAGTATATTCAAAGGTTTTCTCGGATAAGTGCCTTTCTTTTGTCCACGTCTGCGAGCTTTAATTTGATGCCAGCCCTGAAGAGTGAAAAAAAGGGAACCAACTTGCTAAAGCAACATTTTTCAGATGTTATGTCATCTCTGCTTATCAGCTATCCCCTACTTCATGTGTCTGAAGGTCATCTTCTCAACATTTTTTTTTTCAATCCCTTTCTTTTAAGTCACATTTTCTCCATATTTTAATTCACTGTTTCAAGAGCGCCTGCTTTTGTTCCTGGACAGCTGCTGCCCAGGTGATCGATTCCCACCCCCTCCACATCTCACACTGTTCATGAACCTGAACCCCGACATTATCCCCAGTATAGTCATCATATAGAGACTGTGGAGACTTAAAGTGCAGCATTATATTCATAAATTGAATATAAAGATGTGCATTCAAAGTGTGCCTGAACAGGTGAATGAAAAACACATTGCAAACCTTTTAGTAGAACCTAGATGAGGTAAAAGGTGCTCTATGAGTAATTTCAGAGTGTGATATCAATCTCTATCATGATACCTTTAGTTACTATTACCTGCAGCATGTGCTAAAATTAAAAGGCATTCTTCTCTCTGCATTGCATGGGATGTGCTTAACAAATCACTGAATTTATGGCATTTCAGGCCTAATTTATTTTCGATGTACGTGGTACATGGCTTTTACATACCATGAAACGATGCTGAATAATTAAGTGTTAAGTGTGAATCTATGGAAATAATATAGCTTAACGGCAATAAAAAACACCCAATGGTAGGTTCAATTGATGGTCCTTTATGTGCTGTGAAAATGTATTTTCTGTCTAAATATCAACTGCTACATAATATGGAGTTTTCCCTAAGAATGTGTGTGTTGGAGGCAGATGGGGGATAGTTGATCAGTCATCAGTCTGGTCTACAACCACAGTGTTTTAGTAATCCATCATGTGCATGCTTGCAAAAACCTTTGCAGTTAATGTGTTAAAGAATTTTAGTACAAGGGGCATATTGAAAATGTAACCACAGCTGAGACTCTTTGTGAAGGTTATTTTCAGTTCAGTTCAGTTGTATTTATATCACCTCTATTACAACTCAAGTTGTCTCTAGACTCTTCACAGGAACCCAGACCATGACTCATAAGCACCACCAAATAGTGTAACCAATCATCTGTCAATTGGTGGTTAACAAAATGTGTCCATTTCTAACCACTCAACCATCCTAAACCAACTTTCTGAATAGTTCATAACTATCATCCTGCTTTTCATTTATTCAGGTCAAGTTAAATACTTTCATCTAGGGCAGTGATCCCCAACACCTGGGCCCCGGACCAGTACCGGTCTGTAGGTCATTTGGTACACAGAAAGAATAATGAACTTCCATTACATCTGTTTGATTTATTATCTGAGTGTGAATAATATTTTATTTTGAAAAATGACCAGATTCTCTCCATTACATCTGTCTATGAGTCACACTTGACGCATGTCAAGGCCTCCAGAACACAGATCATGTGATACCTCCCGCTAAGTTTAAACCCCCAAGCTAGCAAAATGAGTAAAAAACAAATGTCTTTAGAGTTTCTTTACCGTTTATCACTATTAATATTTTATAGTAAAAATACTACAGTTTTTACGTCGGTCTTATCTAGAGATGTGACTTTTGCTCAAAAACACTCAAAAATCATGTCCCATCCCTAGTCTTATCATTTTGTTTTTATCTGCTACACCTTTAGGTCAGTCTGTGAAATATTGTCTGACATTAAACCAGTCTGTGGTGCAGAAAAGGTTGGGGACCACTGATCTAGGGGACTGTATCCAACATATCAAAATTCATGCATAGCAAATTTTCTATTAACTTTTTTCTTTTTTTTTTTGAAGCTGTATTGATCACTTGAAAAGTTTCTGGTGATCTTTTATTGTTTAATACGGCTTTCAATTTTTGATTGAAGTACTTTGTCTGTGATCCTTCTGTGCCTTATGAGAGTAACTGGGTGTGAATAAGGACAGTTGATTGTGTTTAGAAACTAAAATGTGCAAAATCAAAGCAGCTTTGTTCGCTCTTAAATGAAAATGTTTTGGAGTCACCAGAGCACTTCCTGGATCAGGATGCTCCTGAATAAATGAGTCAAAAAAGACCTGAATTTCCCTTTGTGGATTAATAAAGTATTTTTGGCTTTCACTTTTAATTAAGATGAGTTTGAAAAATAAAATATGGAAAACTCGAAAGGATCTGAAAACCAACAGTTTCTGATGTGCTGACTGTCATCAATGGGCTTGTCCATCCTCTTACCTTCAGCATATTTTCTTTTCTTTCCTCTGACCTCTGCATATGTTGTCATTTCATCAAATTGACATCTTTTCATTGACACTCACTTTGAAGCGTCGTATAACTGAAACTCAGACAGGTTCGGGACATTGAGAAGAGTATGTTGAAATTCAGAAGAGATTCTGCACAGACTTCTGTTTCTGCATGACTTTGCAAGTGTGTGTGTGCAATGTCTGCATGTAACTCATCGTGTCTGACCTCCAGGATAATTAGGTCAAATGCATTTAAGGTTGAACACAATCTGTTTGGGCCACTGGTCAGTATCCACATTACTCATTGTCCACAACATGCACATGCACAGATGTGTATAGGCTATTTGAGAGTAATGCATTATTTCTCTCAGCATGAAACAATGGAGCAGTTAGTTTAAATCAAGGGAATAATTCACATAGGCAGGTCTTAGATTTTCCATTACAGTGAGGTGTGTTTTCCTTTTATCAAGAAATATCTTATAAAGAAACAATGAGATAATACCCAGGCAATATTTGTTGCTACTATAAGTTATTCAAATATGAAAAACAGAATTAGCTCACATAATAAGCTGTTTGCACAAGACTGTTATCTGGGATCCTCATGTGATTCATAATAATTCCAGTGGATGTTTTGTGCTTTTAAACATGTGCAAATCTGTCATGTGTGACATATCTAGTCTGAGGCAAAAACCTAAAAGCTGATTGAGCCTCTCTCAGACACGATTAAAAGACCAGTGGGACATGAGAGAATAACATACTTTTCCATGCTGCTGAACTCCATCATAGCAGGTGTTACAGACTGGCTCAAGCCCACAACAAAAGGGAGGCAGACACAAGGGTTTAATGTTAATACAACAAACTTTATTAACAAAAACCTGCCAGGCCTGATCAGTTCAGTGTTCTCCCAGCCCAAGCCTGGGACACACAAGTACTGGCAGGAGCTGCTTTTAAAGGGAACGGAGCACACGTCAGGCCCAGGTGCAGCTCGTCCCACTGATTGGCGCATTTAACCTGCAAAGGAAAAACAGTGCTGCTGGGGTGAGGGGCCGTCACACTGGTGATTATATAAAATGCAACCCTTGACTCACAGCTTTGTTTCAGTTACATGAAAATGCGTCGTGCCTGCTCGTGGTTTATGCAGTATGTGCTAAGACTTTTTTGTCTCTTTTTTAAGTATTTGTAAAGTTTCTATCATTAATTGTGCAATCAGGAAATAATAGAAATGGTACGAATTTTGGAATGTTACTGACGACTGGCGTTACAGTGGACACCCTGGATGCATCTAAAGACTGCTACTTCTGCAAAACAGAAGTATTTGACACCTTGCTAGTAACAAATGCTGGACTGGAACATATTTGATTACAATTTACACCTCATTTGTTGCTATTATGATGTAGGAACAGAGGACACCCCCACCCCAAACACACACACACACACACACACACACACACATTCACCCCTTAATATAATCCTGTGATTGGTCTGTTCGGTCTATGATGATTAACCAGCTGTACTTTCAGATCTGAGAACAGTGCTGCTTGTTGAGTCAGACAGAACGTGTCAGTCAGAACAGTTCTAATGCAGAATGTGCAGCATGCTTTAAAAAAAAAAAATATATATATATGTATATATATATATATATAACTAATTGCAAACCTCAGACAGTTAAAAGGGGAGAGGATGACCAAAAAAAAGCTATTTTGATGGCCTTTCCTTGCAAACCTGAATTATTATTTAATTGATTATTATTGTTGTATTGATTATAATAAGCTCTGATAATTAAATAAAAATGCTTTGTTTGTGATGAGTTTATGTATGTTTGTTTTTTTTTTTCACTCCCTTGACCCACAGGAATAGAGCTCTTTTGCATTTCCACGACCCCCTATTTATAAATGAAGCCTACTGAATGCTACTGTCACAGTTTCTTAATGCTAATAAAGTAATGAAGTAATGTGTAGCACTGTTCCTTATTAGTGTAACAAAGGACTTTCAGAGGTGAAGGGATGATGTGAGTTCAGATGGATGTTCACAGGGCTACAATAATAAAGATGTCTGATAAATAAATCTCATATTGCCACTGGCAAAAGGTCAGAGTGCCTCGTTCAGGGTCCACAAAGTGCTCTCCTGTGCGTTTCACATTCACACAAACAACACTTCCTCTTCTATGTACAGTACAGTACATATATTCTACAAAAAGGTTTCAGTGTCTTGCTCACAAGCATTTTCTGTTTGCTGAATGGCCACTCTACAACTGTGCTTAATCTACTGCAGTTTTCTTCTTTATTAGCTGTTAAAGGTAGAGGAGATAGTGCCCGGAAAACATGGAAGAACAGTATGAATTTCAAAAGTATATGCTCAAAAGGCTCAACCTCTTCCCTGTAATGTCCATTAAAAACCAACCTTCCAGAACCACACTTCTAGGAGACATGAATATGTAGTATCCTATCTAGTGTACGATGTAGGCAGCTAAGCAAGCTGCAAACCAGGAATGAAAACGATTTGCTTCATAATCCATCTGAGTGACAAAGTATCAAACTATCTGAACCATATGTAATATGTGACAAGATAAAAGGACAATTACCTGTCAAACAGCTGCACTGCCACCACTGCAGCGCTCATCAGTCTTTGTTCCCTCAATTATCTCCACCAAGAAAATTCTGCCCTCTGCTAACTCTCATTTTACTTCTTTCAGAATCCAGTCTTTTCAGCTAGGCAGAGTTCCCTCTTTTTTTTTTTTTTTTTTTTTTTTATGACCCACATCAGTGCGTCGAGCTGGTATTACCAATTACAACTAATGGCTGCTAATGAAGCTGGATACTGCAGCTGTAGTGAGTACTGGAAAGGGCTTCTTGCCTGGGGGCAGGTATGACGAGCTCCAGCCCCCTCCATCGCTCTGAATACGAAGGATCAAGTCTGGATAGATTGAGTAAAAGAATGGTCTGTGATATGAAACTTCTTAATAACCTGGCCGTTAGAGCATCAAGAACCAAGCGGTTTCTCAGTATTCTGGATATTAAACAGCTTCCCTTTACATATTTTCCTTTTGTAAAGCAAATTAATTTATTCGGTTACACTTTTACCACAATCCATTGGTAGCGGTCCAGACTGATGAGAGTCAGATGTTTCTGCAGTCATTAGTGATCTCATCTGTCTTCTTTACTCGATGTGAGAGGAATGATTTTCTCAGAAGCATTTGATGAAACAAATGTTTCACTCATCTTATGGAACTATTAATAAATTTTGTCAGCAGTATTAATTAAAATGGTGCTTGGGGCAAAAAGAGAAGGAAAAAAAAAATTACAATTTTTGATTTATCTTATCTTGGAGAGTGGTAAAAAAAAAAAAAAAAAGTCATTTGACGTCATAGCTCTCACTATCAAAGTGACCTGAGATGGACGCAACTCACATTTCCCCCTGTAAATTACATAATTACAGCAATATTAGTAGTTTTAATCTGGGGATGAGGGCGGATTTGTCTCATGATTCTGATGATGGGCGTTCTAGCCCTCTTGACTGGTTTAGGGATTTAGTTAAGCGTAAGGATTTCATGAAGTTGCTGAAGCAGGCAGCTACATCAGACAGACAGAAAGTGACAGGATGTGATGCTGCTTGTTTTGTAATTGGACAATTTTTTTTTCTCCTTTAACCTTACAGACCTGAATTTGTTTTTCATGATGTGTGAGAACTGTGCACTGAGATGATGTTTTGTGCTTTGAGGTAGTTTTGTACCATGACATTTGGTGGCAAAACACACATTTGAGTCATAAAGTTGTTTCTGATATATTCTCCAAATCCTGTCTCAAACTCTTCATGGTTTTCTGGTGCCAATCAAGTGTCGGCTGTTAGGAGGTGAGCTAAACAGTCTTAGGAATCATTTTAGAAGTTTATTTAACATACTTAACGTCCAAGTTCCAGTAACAAGACTGTCATCACTTGTCAGAGTTCCAGGGCTCTTTAAGTTGGGCTTCCTAGGGGGAGGGATATCCAGGACGATTGTGGTGGGCCCTCAATCCCCACTGTCATAAACTCCATATATGTGTGTCTGTGTACATCTATCTATCTATCTATCTATCTATCTATCTATCTATCTATCTATCTATCTATCTATCTATCTATCTATCTAT
>JBAMYA010012118.1:0-17460 GCA_037176975.1 Arrhamphus sclerolepis | reverse complement strand
ACTTTGACAAAGCAAAGCTTGGGAGGGTGAAGTAAAATGTGGTTCATTGCAGCAGCGAAGGAACATTATGCTTCAACATAGCAAAAGTTTTTTTTGTTTTTTTTTTATACACTTACAACAATTACACCAATAATGGAAATAGTAATGGAGGATTATATTTTATCTTATTTTCCTTTCTGTTCTTTTTATCTATTTATTTGTTTATTTTATTATTTATTTATTCTTCAGGTAGTTTCAGTTGTGTTTTTTTTTTTATTTGCAGCTTGAACTTTATTTTTGACATTTCATTTTGTTTAATTCTTTTTTCCCCCTTTTGATTGAATTATAAATTGAAAAAGAGAAAATATTAAATATCTGAGAAGGGTTCGATGTCATTCAAAATGAAGTAAGTAGTGGTGTAAGTTTTCATGACAAAAATGCTATTGGAAGCCTAATAAATTGGTGCTGATGAGGTTGAAGTTAAAGAGAGAATAAAAACAGAAACCCTGCTCCTCTTGGTAATAAACTGCAGCAGCAATAACTGAACAGATACCACTAATACAACAGCATTCTCACAATCTGATTTTGATCCATTTGGTCAATATCAGTGGCATTTCACTCTCCTAGTCAATAAAGCAATAACTAAAATAATAATACTCGAGAGCCTTGTGTAACAGATGAGGGAAACTTAATCTGACAACTATGTGGCTATAAAGTTAAACTTTTATGTCCTACCAGGTCACTCTCTTCTTCCTCTTCCCTTCTGGATTCCTTGGGCTCATCCTCGGGGTTGAAGTCTTCCATTTCAACCTAAAGACTCAAGCATATGATGGTTTAGCATGATCACTAATGAATAATAAGCGTTACACTCAGACAAGTCTTGAGTCCTAAAAATCCCACCTCCTCTATAGCAGCATCTTGAAGCAGGGACCGGACATCCAAGCGGACCATATGACGTGGTGAAGACTCCCAGTTGTTAGACATCTGTGTGCACAAGTTTACCCCTCATGTATGTCTTTTCAAATAACTTTTATCATAACAAAGCATCATAAAAATGCGTCTCTTCATTCGATATCAGTGAAGATGTATTTAAAACCTTTGTAATATCCTTGTGCGTGCGCCCATGGACGTTCCTCTTTGCGCAAGTCTGAGTGTCTGCAGTGATTTCAGCTACGTACACCTTGAAACAAGGCAAAACAAAACAAAACAAAACAAAAAAACACCTTCTTTTAAATCCCAGACCAAGTTGGACAGCCTTTTCTGATTCTCACATTAATAAATAAAACTCACCTCAAACCCTTTTGTTTTAGCTGCACTCCAAAATTGATCAAAATGTTTAACCCTGTCATTAACAGTGTCTAAAATGATGAAGGGGAAGAAGCCGTCATCCAGAGTTTTCTTGAATGTTTTGAGCATGCTGCTGCGGTAAGTATCCTCCATCTCTGGCTCATATTCATACTCAAGAACCTGTAAAACAATTACATTTTTTAACCCTTGTTAACTGTAAAGGTAAACATTATTTATAATGCACAAATAAGTCTGTGATTCATCTCATTTTCGTCAGTCTCACCTTGGTTTTGACCCTTTTCCCAGTGTCTGGGTCCTTCTCAACTTTCTCAACCTCTGTCATGAAATAATCATCTAAAACAAGAACTCTTGGAGGTGCACCGCCACATTCAACTTCTTTGTCCTATGTAAAATTGGGAGAAGGGGGAAAGAGAAACTGTGCTTATAGCCACGTGCTTATATCACAATGAGATATGATACCATACCCATCCAAAAAAAAGTAACCACCTGGATTTAACTAAGCAAATAGGTCAGAGCCTCCCATTGGACGATTACTGCAGAGATTATTATGTTTCAGCTGGTAAAAAGTGATTTGATCCTAACTGATGCAATAAGCAGCTTCTCATTTCTTAAACAATCATGTTAGAAGAAACATCCTCATTGCGGAAAAGATGTTTATCTGTTTCTGAGGACTCAAATTATTGGCATGCATCAAGCAAAGACATCTAAGCAGATTGCTGAAACTACTAAAATTGGGGTAAGAACTGTTGAAGACATTATTAAAAACTGGAAGGATAGTGGGGAACCATCATCTTCAAAGAAGAAATGTGGTTGGAAGAAAATCTTGGATGATCATGATCAGCAATCACTTAAACGTTTAGTACAATCAAATAGTAAAACAGTAGAACTTAAGGCTATGTTTAATAGTGAAAGTAAGAGCATTTCCACACTCACAATGTGAAGGGAAGCGTTTGTTAGGCAGTGCAAAGACTGGACTGTGGAGCAATGGAAGAAGGTCGTGTGGTCTGATGAGTCCATACTTATTCTGCTCCAGAGTGATGGGTACATCAGCATAAAAAAAGAGGCAGATGAAGAGATGCTCCCATGATGCTTAGTGTCTACCGTACAAGCCTGTGGGGGCAGTGCTATGATCTGGGGTTACTGCAGTTGGTCAGGTCTAGGTTTAGCAACGTTATCAGGTCAGCTGACTACCTGAATATACTCAATGACCAGGTCATTCCATCAATAGGTGTTTTCTTTCCTGATGGGACCAACATATTCCAAGATGACAATGTCAAGATTCATTGGGCTCAAACTGTGAAAGAGTGGTTCAGGGAGCATGAGTCATCGTTTTCTCACATGGATTGGCCACCACGGAGTCCAGGTTTGAACCCCATTGACAATCTTTGGGATGTGGTGGAAAAGACTTTGCATAGCAGTCCAACCTTCCCATCATCAATACAAGATTTTGGCAAAAAAATGGATGCAACTCTGGCTGGAAATAAATGTTGTGACATTGCAGAAGCTTATCAGAATGATGGCATGGCGAATTTGTGCCGTAATCAAAGCTACAAGTGGTCCAACAAAGTATTTGTGTGACTTTCTTTTGGATGGGCTGTGCATTGACAATGACTAATATCCAAGTAAGACTTTACTTACCCGTATGAGCTTCGCAACATGGCTTTTTCCACTTCCTGGGAGGCCTCTCATTATAATGACAATCTGTTAAAATATAGAACTTTGGTGAGTGTCCAACATTAGACATGCATATTTACAGGAGTTAACACTGCCACAGTAATCCGTACCCTTTCAGGCCGAGATAATCTTCCAGGCGGTTTGAGAATATCATCAATATTCTTGATTTCAGGCTTCTTCTCAACTCTTGGAGGTGGAGGTGGGAGGGGTGTGGCAGTGGGAGGGCCTCTGTCCTCAGGATAACCTCTTCTTTCCACTGCATGATAAAATCCAAATATTTCTCTGAATTCCTTAATTTTGTTTGATAGATCTACTTGGCTCTCCCAAAAAGAATTGTTTCAGTATTACAGTTAAATTTTGTCCACCTGAAGAGCTTTAAGTATATTTTTCAGACATTAATATGAGTCTATTTTCAACATACTGTATGGTGAACTGTAACGCTCAGGTCCAACACGGTCAAGACTGGTGCGATCGTATGGAGGTCTGTCATAGCCAGGTCTTCCATAGTGGTCGTCTGGATCACGACTACCACTTCTCTCTCTGTCTCGAAGGTCTCTGTCTCTGTATGCTGAGCGCTGACCAGAAGCCAGTGGAGATCTACACAAAGGATGAGATTTTTTTGTTTCTTTTCTTATTTTTACACAAAAAAACACTCAAGGCTAATCACAATGTCTGGCACAATGTGATAAAAAATACCTTTCTTCAACCAAGATATGTGTGCTTGAATCAAAACAAACAGAAAACAATATTACATGCGTAAAGAAGCTGCACATATCTCAAGAGATGCTAAAAACAAATTCAAGACCTGAAATTTTTACCTGTCATCTCGCTCTCGTGAAAGATAACGGTCCCTCTCATATCTCTCTCTTTCATATTCAGGAGGTTTTTCTCTGTACACTTCCCTGTCTCTGCTGTAGTCCCGCCGCTCCATGTAGGGGTCTGGTCTTCGTTCATAATATAGTTCTCTGCCGTATGGATCTCTGTGACCAAGGGGTTCTAGATTTTTTTTAAAAATTAAATAAACTGTTAAATGAAAGTTTAGAAATGAAAATGTGCATCGAAAAGGTAAACTTCACTAGGTTAAACTTACCTTTTTCATAGGCCCTGTCTGACTGCACAGGATCAGGCCTCAACACTATTCTCTCTCCATAAGAGATTCGCTCAACAGTGGCTCCAGGTTCTAGAACATTAGGTTTTAATCAACACCTACCAACAACAAAGTTCCAAGACCAACCATGTATCTTATCTAATAGTGGTTATTTGCTCATATCTGGTACCTACCATGCCCATGTCCATAATCAACAGTCTTAGGAATCACTGGAGGCATGGGTCCAACAGAAAGAGATGGCTGGTAATCTCCAGCAGCAGGTTTGGTTTCCCAGGACACCGGTTCAGTAGTTGTATGTTGTGCTGCAGTCATACCCTGGGAATAAAAGATTTGTAATTTAAAACTTTTTACAGCTTAATTCAAAAGACACACACAAAAAAACATTTTAAACAAGTTTGGTGATTTAGAGTTGCAGTAACTTTTCTTTAAAGAAAAAAATGCTGCCCCTTCCATAGCATACTCTTGCTAATAAGGCTAAAATAAATGCTAGTATTTAATTACCTTCAGAACGTTCCTGACATCTGGTGGGATCTCCAAACCGAGGAGACCCGCAGGAAGCTCTGGAGTTTCCTTGGGTGCAGGCTGTGTTTCAGTACTAGGGGTCTTTGCTTCTTGCAATTCTCTGTTGATCCAAAATAAGGAAGGTTTTGTAAAAACAGTAATATTTAATGGTGAAATAATTACTAGTGAAAGACAAGGAATTACCTTATTTGTTTAAGCTCTTGAGCAGCTTTCAATATTATCTCATGTTGACGTTGGGAGAGGGCAAGTACACCTGCTCCACCTGCTCCTTGAGGTGCTTCACCTGGTGTCTCAGGCAAGTCAGAAGGCGGTGGATGTATATCCAAATGACGGTCTTCCCTATGCTCTTCATAACGTGGTCTATGATCTGGATAGTCAAGAGGATAGCCTCTCTCTGGTGGTGGAAGAAGCCTAGAGGGCCTATCCCAATCTGAAGGTAGTGGCCGTGGTGGCTCCTCCTGCCTGTATGGTGACTCATCCCTGTAGTCACGGATTCTGAGTTCTCCTCTACCTCTATCATGTTCATCAAATGGATATGGACGACCTCTCTCAGCTTCTTCTTCCCAATATCTATCTCTAGGGTGCTCTGGTGGTGGCCTGCGTGGGGGGAAATCTCTCTCTGGAAGCATTCGCTCTCTCTCTGGAAGCATACGCTCTCTCTCCCACTCAGACTCATAGTATTTGGCATCATGGTGGTGGTCATCAGTAGGAAAGTCTTGCGATGAATGCCAGCGATGTCTATCTCCCCCATGATCATAATCCACAGCATATCCCTCATTATACCCCTCATCATGTTCCTCACGTGTTGGACCAGGCCTCCACATACCCCGCCCCATTCCTCGACCCATGGGTCTCCTCCTCATCCCTCCCCTGTCTATTATTTCATGTGGAGGCATTGGAGGTCCTCTACCATGAGGGCCATACCAATCTGGTTCTTGCTCTCTTTCTTCATCATACAATGGCTCCTCCATGGGATCCATCATCTCGCGAGGTGGTGGCGGCACACGCCGCCTGCCTCTTCCTAAATCTGGATTCATTGGATGGCTGTAAGAGTCATGTCCATGGTATGCTGGGTGCATTGATGAATCCATGGAGGCATCATCAGAGTTTATTTCATGGCCTAAAGGCTCATGATCCATTGGCCCCTGTCCTGGGTGAGGTGGGCGCCCTCGTCCAGGGGGCATGAAACCAGGGTGGCCACGTGGGGGACGACCCCGACCAGGTGGAAATGGGGGTCTCATTCCTCTCATTGGAGGTCTCCATTCTCCCCAGTAATGACCCTCTTCCTCTGCATATTCAGCAGATTCCGGGTCTTCCCAGTGCCTGTCCATTGGCTCTCCTCTGCCCATAGGTGGACCTCCTCTACCCATTGGTGGGCCTCCCCTACCCATGGGTGGGCCTCCCCTACCCATGGGTGGGCCTCCTCGTCCCATGGGTGGACCGCCTCTACCCATGGGTGGGCCTCCCCTACCCATGGGTGGACCTCCCCTACCCATGGGTGGACCTCCTCGTCCCATAGGTGGACCTCCTCTCCCCATGGGGGGTCCCCCTCTGCCCATTGGGGGGCCTCCTCTTCCCATAGGGGGCCTTCCTCTCATCATTGGGGGCCCCCCTCTTCCCATATGAGTTCCTGATGGCTCCTCATAAAGCTCTTCCTCTTGAAAGTAATGTTCTTCTGGCATCCACATTTCTTCAGGAGGCATGTCTGATTCATCATTGTCAAACTCTTCATATGGTGGATCTTGCCATTGGTAGTCCTCTTGCTCTTGTGGCATCCCAAAACTCTCTTTGGGTGGCATGTGGTCATACAGTCTTTCTCCCATGTTGTCCCCAGGGGGAACAGTTTTTGACCCCCTGAAATCCCCAGTCCCCATCTGGCCACGTCCCCGTCCACGCAATTGGGGCTGGCCTCGTCCCCTACCAGGAGGCGGCTGTGGGGGCTCTGGCTGCATTTGACCAGAACCTTGTGGCTCTGGTTGGACTCCCGCAGGTTTTTGTGGTGGTTTACTGTTTGTCAATGACCCATCTGATTTAGTAGATATTTGTGTGGAAACTTTTGACACCATATCTGAAGCAGCAGTTACAGTAGGCTTATTATTAACAGGTTTAGGTTTTTCACTATCATTAGATGCATTTTTACTATCAGTTTCCTTGGGCTCTGTGTCCACTGATAATGTCTGAGGAATAGGGTCATTTTGGACAAAGAAGTCCTCAGTTCCAAGCAAATTGTCATCTGTCATGTCATCCGTATTTGTCCTATCAAGTTGTGTTTTTTTCTGTTCTTTATCAGACTCTGACTGACTAGCTGGTTTTGATGTAGTCTTGGAATCCATACTTGCAGGTTGCTGGGTTGTTGACTCTAACTTAGGCAGGGGATCTTGCTGTTGTTTTAATGGAGGCACGGGTGGAGATTCAAAACGAGGTGAAGGGCCAGGGGGTTTTGACTCAAACCTAGACTGAGCAGGTCGAGGTTGGTCAAATCTCGGAGGAGCATCAAAGCGTTGCCGTGGTTGGTCAAACCGAGGTGGACCATCAAAACGATGCCTTGGTTGGTCAAACCAAGGGGGACCATCAAAACGTTGCTGTGGTTGGCTGAACCTTGGGGGGCCATCAAAACGCTGTTGTGGTTGGCTGAACCTTGAGGGACCATCAAAACGCTGTTGTGGTTGGCTGAATCTTTGGGGTCCATCAAAACGTTGCTTTGGCTGGTCAAACTGGGAGGGACTGTCAAAACGATGCTGTGGTTGGTCAAATCTTGGCGGACCATCAAAGTGCTGCTTCGGTTGGTCAAACCTCGGAGGTCCATCAAAGCGTTGCTGTGGTTGATCAAACCTTGGAGAACTTTCAAAACCTTGATGTGGCTGGTCAAATCTGTTCAGCAAACAAAACATATATAGCTCAATTAACAAACATTTTGATATTGTATACCACTTTAATTTAAACAATGAGAAAACAACTAAATATTCCCAACTGACCGTGGCCCTCTCACACTGTTGAAGCCTGGTTGCTGGTCAGTCAATGGACCTGGTGGCCTAACTCCAATGCCTGTAGGGGGGGCACCAGGTGGCTCTGACTGTGTCGTAAAGCCAGGAGACTGCTGATCTGGTGGTTTAGGACCAACAGCAGCTGGAGGTTGCTGGATACCTGGGTTTACTCCCTGTTGTTGAATCTGCATCTCCTGACCAGGGTACTGGCCAAACTGCCCCATCACTGAACTATTATACTGGCCTGATGCAAATGGTACCATGGCAGTAAGAGTGGCAGTCCTTTCTTGTAGATGAGCATTGGTAGCATTCATCTGTTCCTGCCACTGTTTCCACTGGTGTTCATAGTCCTGCAATTGGTCTTTGTGGGGATATGACTGGAACTGCTCATACCATAAGGCAAAGGAACGATTCCAGTCTTGAAATAAAGGATTGAACTGTTGCTGCTGCAATTCATAGTGTCTCAGTTGCATTTCAGCGGACATTGCCTGCAATAAAGGACATCAAAATTATTTTTCCATTTATATAGATGTAGTGTATAAAATATATGACAAAAAAAATTTAACTTCAGTAGTTTGTTGGGCATTTAATTACCTGTAGGTTTGGTGGTTGCTGAATCAGACGTTGGTATTGTTCCAAAATATGTTGAAGCTTTTCATGTTGTTGCATGAGAGCCTGGTACTGTATACCAGCTCTCTGCTGTTGCACCTGCTGCCATTGTGCTGCAGCAGCCTGTAACTGCTGCAGACGGGCAGCTTCTTCTGGGTCTTTTGGGACTTCAGGCTTTAAACAAAAACAAGGAAAGATTTGGCCAAAAGGTCTTTTCATATATTTGGATTAGACAAAGGTTTAACTTTATATTGTAAGAAATGGAAATATTTGGAGATGGAGTTGAGGCACTACTTATGATGTATAGTACAATAAATTACATTCTGAGTGGTATTCATTTTTAAACATTACACATAAAATGAAGTTTAAATGAATAACCAAACAAAGAAAAATTAAATGAACAAAGAGAAATGGATGTACTTGGGTTCTAAACAAATCCATATGACTCAGGACATGACAAGGAATAAATAGTAACTGAACACCGCAAATACCCATGGGTGTTGTGATAATAGGAGAACAAGCAGTGTAACTTACTGTGTCTGTAAATGTAGGTGAGTTTTCTATATTTTCATTCTGTAAATTTATGCAAACAATATAAAAACAATGTTTAGACCTATAGACGACTTCATTCTTTAGAAAGCTAGACGTGTTTCTAAAGGCTGTTGAGTAAACCCTGCTAGTTGAAATGCTATACTTAAAGAGATGTTAAAACAAAAAAAATTAAATCTAGTATGGTCTACCAACCTGAGATGAATGCACTGTCAAAAGGTCTGTACATAACTGTTTTTTAGACTAATATTTTAAGTTTTTGCTAAAAGCACCAATTATAACCATGAAGAATTAGATCAATAAACAAGCATTTACTCTTTTAATAACTTGTTTCAAATATTATCTACAGCCTTTGAAACTTCAAGCACAGTATATTGATATGACTTACGCCACAGTGTCTCAGTTCAAACCAACTATAAATTAAAAATCAAACACCAGAAAGCATGTTGAATACATAAAATATTTTGAAACGGAATATTTACATGAAAGAAATGTTTCTTAATTTTTTGCGTCATATATTAACAGAACCACAAGTTATCTGAACCCTCCCAAACATTTTAAGCAATAAAAATGTGTTAATTCTTTCACAAACCTTTTTTGGGGTACAATTTGACACAGACATTACAAACATTTCCATTAATCCAACAACAATTTGACTGAAGGTGTTGGTGCATTAATGTAGTCTTAAGCTGCAAGCCCACAACAAAACTAAAACTAATACTGTTGAGGTCTATTACCAGGACTGTGATCTTCCACACTATACTCCCCAATACTTTCAAGCTCTTATAATAGACCTCTCACATCACACAATCAAAATTATTTTTAGGCAACTTTTTTTCCCCCCACATAGTGAATAAAAACTTCCAAGCCTAGCAGAGTTTAAATGTCTTAAACAGGTTGAGCATTTGGACTTTTAGGGATCCTTACCCTGACTTCCACAGGGGGAGGAGGCGGCACAGGGGGCTCTTCTTTTGGAGGCGGTGGAGGTGGTGTGCTTTTTGGTGGGTCTGAAGGAGGGGGAGGAGGACGTGCATGACTTGCAGACGTCTGCGGCGGCACAGAGGCATCACTGTCTTTCTTATTCTGTTTGGCTTTCTCTTGCCTCAGTTTCTGTAGATTCTGAAGATGTTGTTTGTACCAAAGCTGCTGCTGCTCCTGACAGAAAGAATCATAACGGATAAAGCACATGGCACCTCCTGTTTCCTTCATTCATATGCATAAAAATTATTTTTAGTATCCGTTTTACTTTCCCTAAATTACTTTTTTATTTGCCACTTAACATTACAAGATAACTTTGTCTTGCTGACATTTCCAGTCTTTACACTGATTTTGATTCCTTACAAGAGTACCTGAAAGTGTCAAAATTTTAAGGACAAATTAGTAAATAGATACATGGATATTGACATTTTCTGAAAGCTTACAAGATGCGTGGAAATATTTAGATTCTAAGATGCATTTCAATGCAGATGTGAGCAATTCTGCTTTGATGCAGTGAGAAACCCTAATTCTGAGGTTGAATCCCAGGGCAACCTAAAATGATTTTTCTGCAAATCAAAAATAGTATAAAGTCAAATGTAGCCACTCTCACAGATACAGTTGAAACCAGAAGCTTACATACAATGTATCATAAGGCACATAACCCTTTTTTCTCCTCAATGTCTTACTTTAAAAGGCTGATATATGCTTATGCGTCAAAGCTACAGCATTCACATCTAAGTTGTAAGTTATGACGTAGCCTTGCATGCACAGATGCTGAACACAAGAAAGCCGATTAGTAGATTTGTTCTTTATATTTGAATTTCCTGAAATTATTTCTTCTTCGTTTGTTTTCAAGTTAGGTAGAATGATAGTTTGCTAAAATGCCTGTAAAAGTGACTGATGTTAAACATCTATAAAACACAAATTGGGAAGGCCATGATGATGATGATGTCATGGCTTTGGGAGGTTCTGACAGGTTAACTGACAGCATTTGAGCTAATTGTAGGTAACACCTGTGGATGTATTTTAAGGCATACCTCAAAGCACTGTTTCCTTGTGTGACATTGTTGGAAAATTTAAAAAGATCAGCTAAGATATCAGGAAGAGAGTTGTGGACCTTCACAAGTCTGGTTCATCCTTGGATGCTATTTCCAGATGTCTGAAGGTGCCATGTTCATTTGTTCAAACAATTAAACACAACCACAGCATGAACACTATGAGAATCTCGAGCCATAAACTCCAGCACAAAGGCCAAAACATCTCGCCTAGAGATGACTTGTCGTAAATAGGCGCTATATAAATAAATTGAATTGAATTGAATTGAACACCTTGTGAAGATGTAACCTGAAGCTGGTAAGAGAATTTCATTATCCACAGCGAAACAAGTTCTTAACCAACATTGGCTGAAAAGTCACTCAGCTAGGGGAAAACCATTGCTCCATAAGCCAGGGGACATTTGGAGACATGTCCTGTGGCCTGATAAAACTAAAATTGTGCAGTGTGGCCATAATGACCATTGTTAAATTTGGAGGAAAGATTCTCCAGTGGCTAAATGGTATTGCTTACACCTACCATGCAAGAGTTATGGGTTTGAATCAGGGCATCTGAAGTACAAGTTGTGCCAAACTAATCATACAGACGACACAACTATGGCGACCTAGCAAAAAGCAAAATTACATTTGGAGGAAAAAGGGGGTGACCTGCAAGTCTAAGAACACCAAATCTCTGTGAGACATGTGGTAACATCTTGTTATGGGGGTAAGTTGCTGCAGGAGGGACTGGTGTACTTCACAAAATAGACGGCATCATGAGGAAAGAACATGTAGAAATATTAAAACACCATCTCAAGACATCAGCCAGGAAGTTAAAGCTTGGGCACAAACGGGTTTTCCAAATGGACAATGACTTAATGAAAGCATACCACCAAATTAGTTACAAAGTCAATGTATTGGAGTTGCCAACACAACGACCTGATCTCAGTCCTAAAGAAAATTTGTGTGCAGAAAAAAAAAAAAAAAAAAAAAGGAGGAGGGGGCGTGTGTGAGCAAGGTGGACTACAAAGGTAAGTTCCATCATTTCTGTCAGGAGAAATGGACCAAAAAGTTCCAACAAACTATTGTGAGAAGCTTGTGGAAGTAAACCCAGAAAAACATTTGATCCAAGTCATACAGTTTAAAGCCAATGTTACCAAATACTAAGGAAATGTATGTAAACATCATACATTGACAAAAGTCATAAACAAATTCTGTCTCTCATTATTCTGGCACTTCGCATATAGAATTTTTTTTTGTAACCCTACTGATGTGAAGTTATGTAAGTAAACATCTGGTTTCAACTGTAAACACATAGCTGATCTTCCTCTTAATGCAGACATAAAAGATCGTTGCATGATTATCCAAGGAAGAACCCCCACTCGTAGGGCTGGGCAATTAATCGAAAATTAATCAAAACTAATTGAGAACCAATAATGGATGCAATCTTGCTCATGTCACTTATTTGTCGTCTTTGTAATATTCATTAAATGACTATAGATGGTTAAAATGTTTGTGCTTCCTTTCACAGATATGCACTCTTTTATTTGAAAAATATCCCAATTTTAATAGTTAATTATATTTGTGGCAAAACCTTGTCAAGGTTCTATAAGGGTTTAAAATAAAATGTTAAAAAAATAATTGATGATTATTATTCGTAATCAAGTTCAATTCATCATCCCCTTAATCATTATATTGATTTGAGGTCATAGTGCCCAGTCCTACTCACTTGGTTACACAGGTGCAAATAATATACAGTGACTTTTAGTCCTTTTTTTATATACATATATCAAAAATTAAAAAAAAAGACTAAAAATTATCAACATCAATAATGTTCTGTCAGTTTTGACGCTTTACTTCAAATGAACAGCCTGAAGTAAAGAGTTGAAAAGCACGGCGACACAACAATTAAGCTTTGTTGGTCTAGAGTTGGCCTTTTTCCTTTACATTATTTGTTTGTACCACAAGACTACGGAAACATCTTTAGCTCAAACATGTGTTAAGCACCCTGTAGTTGGGTCAATCTGAGGTCATGGAGCTTTCACACCACTAACAAACTTCCCCACAGTTCCCCAACAGCCATGCCCGACTGCTCTTGGTGTGGCCGTTTTGGTGCATACCAGAGTGCGGTTGTTGTGTTTACAGTGACTCACATGAGTTGCACTTATAACCAAAACTCCTTTGGGCTGACCTAAATTGGGCCAGAGTGAAAACAACCTTAGGTCAGCACTTCCTTGTGTCCCCGTATGGCAGGGGTGTCCAACTCCAGTCCTCTTGGATTGTTGATGACAAGCTGTTCCATTCATTTGAATCAGAGGTGTTGTGGCATAGAAACATCTAAGATCTGCAGGACAGTGGCCATTGAGGACTGAGTTTGAACACCCCTGCCCTACGAGAACAATTATCTAGAAACTTACATTTTTTAAAATGTCATTAAACAGCAGGTTTTATTCAATTCTGACTGAAAAAAACAAACAGTCAGTTTAGTGAAGATACAGATCTTCAACTAGGCTTCTTTCTTCATCCCAATATACATGCTTGTGTGGAGAATACATTTACTGGCCACAGGATGTCAGCTTCCACCACAACAGGAGGCAGCACTACCCACTTCCAGCTTATTAGCATTGGGCTTTCCAATTTACCTCCTATGCCACACAACACAGGTGTCCAAACCCAGTCCTTGAGGGCTGCATGTCCTGCATGTCTTAGATGTTTCCCTGCCACAACACAAATGGATCAGCTTGTCATCAACAGTCCATTCATTTGTTGATGGATGGATTCAGGTGAGCCGAAGCAGAGAAACATCTAAGGCCCCGGAAAGACGAAGCCATGTCCGTCCAAAAAAGTGATCAAACAAGGAGCCGACTCAAAAAGTGCAGGTGTCCACATGAAAGCACTGATACTGCAAAAAAATCAGTACATACTTCGGTCCTTAGATGGCACATGGCTGAAAAAAGAAAGAGCATACAGCTCTGAATGGGAGAATACGGAGAGCATGCACAATCCTACACAGCGTAAACAAAGGAAGACAAAGATCCAGCTGAAGGTGGGTGGAGAGGTTATGGCTTCATTACCCATAATAAAGAAACCAGCTTCAATTCTTCATATGAAGATGCTCTAGCAGCGTCTTCAAATTTATGCATTCTGGGACCCGACTTCAAAACTATGTGGTTTGGAGCTGTGAAACCCTCAGTTTCATGTGGCTGAAAGGCCGAAACGGATAGAAACATGGTTGGTTGCACTCGGACCTGGCTTCGTCTAGCCTTGGCCTAAAACATGCGGGACAGCTGCGCTCCAGGACTTGGTTTGAACAATCCTGCCACACACCAAACTGGTGAATAAATCCTTAGTTTAGCGGTCGATGGCTAATTAGAACAATGGCAAACAGTGAACTTTGTGCATCTTTTACCTTCTGTAGTTTCATAATAAAACTAATCCACATGCACACTAGCATTTCAACTCCATGTCAAAAGAGGTATCCATCCACGTTACACCATTGTTAGCTCATGCCACATGGCTAGCCATGGTCATCGAATGTGCACACGATTAAAAACAGTCTGAAAAATCCTCTGGAAATACATTTTGCTGCCACTTGATTTTATAATACCTCACTGCGGCTCTCCTGCTACGCATGTAGTTAGTTCTCAAATACAGACTTCGGCTGCATAACGACTGAAACCAAGGAAAATCTAATGAAATCAAATACTCATGAGCGTTTATTTTTGTACAAGCTGCACACATGCTCAGAGGCAGAAGTAGATCTTGTTTGTACCTGTTAAAAGTTGGGAACAAGTAACATTTTCATGAAGAGCAAAACACATAAATTATACAGTTTATGCACTTATTCATTCTTTTGATGTTTCATGAATGAGGTCCATTGTTTCCAGATGTTTATGCCTTTACCCCATTCACATTACACTACGAGGAGTGTGTTTCTAAACTGATTTGAGGTCTGCAGTGTTTCTGTTTAGGATGGCCAAAACTTCCAGAGCAGTGTGGATGTCAGATTCTAAGAGTAACAAAGGTTTCGTGGTTTCATATGCTTTAGTAGTAGTAGTTTCTTCATTCTTAATTTGGTCACTCGTGTACAAACAGCTTAAGACTGACAGTTGGGAAATAAAATCAAAGATTGATTCATCAATTTTATGGGACATATTATTAACAAAATAATTAACCTTCACTTCTGAGGGTGTATTTATTTTCTTTTAAAATATATACTTAAAAAAAATCATTAAAAGCACCATATAAAGAGGGCAGGCAAGAGAGAGCAGCCTTTCTCACCCTTCCCAAAGTCACAAATTTAAGCGCCCTGCATCACTGATTCATGAATTAAATGTTGATTAAGAACAACTCTTTCACCCAATCATAGCAAAGTTTTTAAGAGGATGTAAAATAAAATGTCATCTTAGTATTACAAATAATAATGGTTTGTGCCTACTTAATATGCTGCTTCTTGTTTCTTCTGCAAACTGTCATGCATGTATGTTATAAAAATATTTCAAGATACGTGACAACATACCAGCTGTACTGGTTGAGAGTGAGTGACTACACTTAATGCTTTAATTAAACCCATATGCTTGTAGTCTTTCACTTGGCTTTATATACACAAAAGAGTAGTTGTCCAACTTTTTAATGCAGCTGTGGCATGCACATGTTTACACTATTTTTAAATAACCGTTTGCACATGCAACACCAATGCAACATGAATATTATTTTTTGTCATTACACGGTTTACGAAAGTGGCTAATACTATTTTATTAGTTTTTTTTATTTTTATTACTTAAATGATTGTTTGTTCTGGGTAGAAGCAGTCTTTGGCCGTTGATGTGTTGTGCTGCATATGTTAAATGGGACACATTACCTGCAAAGGTAAAGATTTGTCGTCTTCTGGAGTATTGGCTTCTTTGACACCGGGAGTTGCCTCTGGAGGCTTGGGTGGCTCAGACTCTGGAGGGGGAGGGACTGGTTGGTTGTCTGTGGGCTGCGGATGTGATGGAGGCGGTTGCTGGGGACCTGGTTTGGGACCCTGGGGGTGCCTCGGTGCCTGAGCACCATCGCTGTCTTCTACGTGTCCTGGCCACGACGAGCTCGTATAGCCACCGGAGAATCCACCCCCGTACGGAGCAGCACTGTTCCCATGATGTAAGACGGACTGGAGCTGTTTCTGGTGCAGCATCTGCAGCTGCTGCATCTGCTGGAGGTGCTGCTCCTGCAGACTGGAGAGTACAGAGCCGCCGGACGGGGCCTCAAAGCCCCCGAACCCTGCCCCGTGACCGGTATGGTTGCCACCCAGAGATTTACGAGGACCCGACCCTCCGTAGTTTTGCGGCGGAGGCCCACTGTAATTCCCCCAGGAGGGATACATTGTTAAAAACAAAACAAAACAAAACACGGCCTGCAGGTTCACATGCAGACGAGAGCGGCTAACAGGCTAATTGTACTATGATTACAGCTACATAGTCATTTAGTTTTCTAGCATTTGACACCTCGAGTACAACCGTGAAAGCACTACATACACTTATTTTTCGTTACAGGACAAAATGTACACGTTTAATCTTTAGAAAATATATATTGTATAAACGTCTAAATGCCTTTTTGTCGCTGAATGGCCGACGACGCAAGGAAGAGTGTGCCGTGATGACGGAAGGACGTCACGTAACCGTGACGACTTCCGATAGCACCAACACACAATCTTTTATTTACCCATATTCTCCTTCCTTTAGACATCATGGACCGCTTTAAGTAATTTACGTGCTTTTCATTCTTAGTTTTCGATCATTTTGGCTGGGTCTATGCATTATTTTTGGTTGTCAATCCAGAATTTATCATTTTTTTCTGCTCTCCACCAGATGGCGACATATTGCTCATATTCAGCATTATGGAGAGGAAAAATATGCTATTTCCACTAGATGGCACTGTCACCATAGCCACATATAGAAGTTCATACAAGTATCTATACATTTCCACTCTCTTCATTAACCCTTTGATGCACCTTCAAAAAACCAACATTAAAGTTCCTTTGTACATAAATGTGCGCTTAACTATAAAAATGATATAAAAACGTTTTTCCAAGACATTTAAAACTAAAAAACAAACAAACAACAACAACAAAAAAACAGCATCAGTCATAATCATACATAACAGAATGAATTATGAATTTTAAAACAATGTAACTTATTAAAATGGCCAAGTTTTTGTCGTGATATCAAAACTCTATTCATGGTCTAAAAGACAATCATTTATTTTCAATATACTCTATGTAAAGTGGATTATTTATGGTTTGAGAATTGTAGCCTGATATATGTAAAAGATTAGCAGCATCATTTATTTATATGAATAATTCATTTTTGACTCAACGTCAAATACACACATTATTGATCCTTTGCATATTTTTGTACTCATAGGAATCCATTTGAATCACTATTTTTTGATTCTGTTCTTAAAATAAAAGTCTAATTTGTCAACTTCATTTGAGGCTTAGGTCAAGCTTGTGTTATGAGGAATTTACTTCCAAATGATGTCATTTTTACCATTCATAGTGATCTGAATAGATTTCAATGTGCATATTTTTGTGCATTGGGTCTTTAACATAATTGAGTGAGTCCACATTATATTTCATTAATATATTAATCCTTCATTTTTTTATCTATCTATCTATCTATCTATCTATCTATCTATCTATCTATCTATCTATCTATCTATCTATCTATCTATCTAT
>JBAMYA010012087.1:0-17465 GCA_037176975.1 Arrhamphus sclerolepis | reverse complement strand
CCCCCACCTCAAAGACCCCCTTCCCTCCCCACACCGCTTTCCAGGCGAAAAAAAAAAAAAAAAAAAAAAAAAAAAAAGAAACTCCGGAGTTGAAAAAAAAAAAAAAAATTATATATTTTTATGAAGGTGCATCAGTTCCATTCTATTTAGCAATAAAAAAAACTTTCATCATTCATGCTGAACAGGGAGATGGTCCAGAGCACTTAGCACAGTGCAAGAAAATAAATAAATAAGAGGTAGCATTACAAGGCTAAATGGAGGAAATCAAATTGCCTGACACAGCAGATCCACACTGAAGAACTGTGCGCTTTCCAGAGATGCATGCACAATAATGGCAACTCACTCATTTAAATATACCATGTAAAGTAAGAAGTGAAAAAAGTGAAATATCAGTGGTTTGCATGCAAGATGCTGCATGCAGAAATGAAGGCAACTAGAGCGCTGCGTCCTGCAGGAACAAAAACACTGAACGCGTAAAACAGAATTAGAAAAGCTACATTGATCTGAGAGGGGCAAATGTGAGCGGATGTGAAGTTTGCGGTAGACAAGAAGGAACAAAGATGTTCAAGAGCAAGCCATAAAATCTGCTGATTTCGCGAGAAATTGAAAAAGCAGGAGGGTGACGAAAATATACAAGAACTCCTATCAATTCCAGTCCACTTTTAGCCCTATGTCATTGAGGCTGAACGTGAGATGGTCACCAGTCGAGCAGAAGAGCACAGACACGAGGACAAAGACAAACAAACAGACACACACACACACACAGGCACCAGGAATTTATTGGCATATCAATAACAATAAATAAATAAATCTAAATGGAGTAAGTACTGGGGAAGGGGGATTCAAACAGCACTTACTTCATGCAGCATTTAAAACTGTGTTCAGTTCTGTCAGTTAGGATGCAGAAATATAGTATAAGATGTTAACCATGATCAAGTCTAGTGTTTAAGAGACAAATATCCATCCTGAGATTCACACAGGGTCAACAACTAAATCAGAATTAAAGAAAAAGTTGCTTTTATGTACTTCACCACCAATACACCTTTATTAAAACTAAAACACAATTAAAATAATAAAAAAAAAAAAAAAAACATAATGAACTGCTCTGTAACGGCTTCATCACTTGTAATAAAAATAGCTGCATTCTGTATCCGTTAATTAAAAAAAAAAAGAATGAAAAGAAATTCTAGTAACCTACATTTGTATAAAAGTTAAGATAATATTTCATTCTTTTTTCAAAATAAGAAAAATAAATACTTTCTTCTTTTGTAGCTACTCCAAGTAATTTCCAACTGTTGACACAACGGAGACAGAAATAAATCGAATTTTCTTCTCCCTGCACACTCGCTTTAAAATTAAATCTTGTCATTAGTGCACATAAATCACAAACTCGGTCACGGTGCCAGTTTTGCACATATTGTCCCAAAGGTCAGGACAGAAGACGGTCCTCTATGTTGGGAAATGAGCATGATTAGAATTCCCCTCACTACAAGACAATCACACAGTAGTACTGCTGCTGACTGCTGGTTGCCATGACAGCCATCTACTGATTGGCCAGATGTTTCTTAGACAGGAGGGAAAAAAAGAGAGAGAGGGAAAAACAGAGGACGGATGAAAAGAGAAACAAATCGACTGTCTAAAACAAAGCGAGGGTCACAGTAAGACAGACGTCGTCTCAGAGGATTGTGAGAGTAAAGCTGACTGCCTTTAGTCCCCGTCTTCAGGAAGTACGAACGTTTTCTTTTTAATACACATAAATCATGACACGTTCACATGCTTCAGGAACTCTTACTAGAAAGCTGCTTTTTGTACAAATTTCAGATCCAATACATCCTACGGAAGTTTTGTATGTTTGTAGCAACGAATCAACAAACCTTAAAAAAAAAAAAAAAAAAGGTTTGGATGCCACAGGCGGCGAGATCACAAGTTGTTTCCTCATACTTTTTTTATTTCCAATTGCAAATTAAATTTTAAAGCAGATTAATGGATGAGCTAACGATCAGTCATGAGAGTGCATGCAGCAGTGGGCAGCAGTAATTACAGACAGACATTCATAAAATGGCACAGCCACATTCCCACAGTACACCAGAAACTGACAGACGGTACAGAAAGAAAAAGCTAGTTTCAGAAGCGAATCAAAGAAAGGGCAAAGTGAGAGGCTGTCAGCTAAGTCTGATGGATTGAAAAGACATCTTTGTAGTGTGGGCAGTGCTCCTATAGTGCAAGTGGAACATTTGCTTTTTTTTCCTGGTGCCCACCCACTGTATTTTGTCACTCATAGCACAGATGACCAATGTGCAGAGCGTACTGCTGTTTCTGGTTGTTTGGACATTGAATGTTGCATCCCCCCCGTTACTGACTTTATCTTATTTTATTCTGTTTTTGTGTATGTGTTTGTGAAAATGATCTAATTTTACTGATCGATATTTCTGCTTTGCCTACTGTGTGAAAAGTTTATGGGCAAGTGGTAAAACAAGAGGCTGTAGACTGAGTATTAAGATTAATATTTTGATGTATTGCATCCGAGTTATTACACCAATGTCCCCAACAATCCAACTTGAAAGCATTTTTAATTGTAGGACAAAAATCAAAGCACCCAAAGGAAAGCCAAACATGCATCAACAACACATGCAGACTCACAGAAACGTCCCAGACATCCAGTAGTATCAAACTGACAATTTATCTCGAGTTCAGTTCATTTGAAAAGGAACTGCTCTTTGCATTTGGACAGTCAGGTTAGAGGCTTCCCAGCAGACAAGCTTAAGAGTCATCTCTACCATACAGATAAGAGTATTATCCCTTCTAACAATGGAAAAGAAACAAAGTTCTTTATTCGTCCCTTAACATTTTGAACTATTTTTTTTTATAAACATACCGTATTCTGTGACAGCTGCCCATCCTCAAAGTGACGCTCCACATAGTTGGTAGACAGGAGATTACTGGAAAGGATAAATATCAACAAGAATCAAACGTTCTGACTTGCATCAATCCAGCCAATATTACACTGATTTATAGCAAAACTGTGTAAAGATTCAGTGGCTAGAAAAGCAGTGACCAAGCCATTAGAGCAAAAATGTGTGTGGGAGGAGGAAGGAGAGGGGATGTACACTTGAAGAGGTGTTTAAATCTGTATAATGGCTGCAAGCAGGATGTACAAAACACAGACTCAGAGAGAAAGATCAGAGAAGCAGCTGCAAGCAAAGTACCAAACTACCATTTGGAAGGTCTCCATGTCTGAATGCCCCCCCGCGCCCCCAAAAGGGATGCGTTTACTTACTGATTGAGTTCCAGGTCAAGGATGAAGGATGTGCCGAAGGCCTCCACCAAGAAGCTGCTCTGTGCCAAATGGATGGGCTGGGAGAGGGGTGGAGGGAGTAGTTGTGGGAAAGGGAAGGCATAAATGCTTGTTAATGAAAAAGCAAGGACTGAGAAAGTGATTCAAAAAGCACTTGGCTATTTGTCTTGTGTCAGTTCACAATTAAATTACTAGTTGCAATGTTTTTTTTTGTTTTTTTTTTTTATTTCTGTTATGTTTGGTTTTCATGTTAGGTCTTGGTAAAAGGGGGAGGGGGACATATAGCAGATCCTGTAGGTCCTTTTTGGGTTGATCTGAGTGGTCTCCTTCCCTTTTGTTGATTTTGGTCGGCCCATCACAATTTTCTGTTAGGGGTTTTGCGTTAGAATAATTTAGTTTGACATTAAAACAAATAACTCTCTCAATGCCAAACATTTCACAATTTCAAAGATGGGGTGATGTTAAAAAAAAAAAGTGTGATGAAGACCTCATAAAGGAGTGAAAAAGAAGAGGTGTTTATGACAACAAACTTCAAAGACTGGTGGTTTCCGTTAGTTCTTACTGTGCAGCATGTCTCAGCAGCACACGGCACACCTGCTGCAAAGCTAATAGTAAACATCCACTTGCAACGTATAAATAAAATATTTCATGTTAGCAATAATAGATATTTTTTAATATAGTATTAATTCTGTGACATCAAATTACAGCTATTGCAATGCACAATTATCTTGACATCAAATAGTGATTTTTTTTTTTTTTTTTTTTTTACTGCATCAGTTACCTAGTTCTATTTTAAATGTTGAAATTTTGCTGGTTGTAGCAAATTATTAATACAAGTATGAGTTTAAGCTAATTGTTGCTGATAGTATGCAGGATTTATTTTGCATATGGTAATTAATTTAAGTGACCGTATTTGGACAGGAGGGGGAGGTGGAGAGGTTTCCTTAAAAGCTGTCTGGATTTACTGCCTCTGCTATCTGAATAGGAACCTTATCCTTGAGGCCTAATACCTCATTACACAAGTAAGAATTTTCAAAATTACCACGAGCACCAGAATGCAGCCAGTAAATCTAGTTTATGAAACCATAAAGACTTACAGGAAAATGTATCCACTTTGTATTTCATATAAAAATAGGTTCTTAATCAAATAGATCAACATAATCTGAATAGGGGTTTTTTTGTTTTTCTTTCTTTTTTTCTTTTTTTTCTTTTTTTTTTTTTTTGTGGCGTGTTTGTTTTGGGCAGCATAAGAACTTCACATCCCATTAATTCCTGTTTGAAAGAAGTCACATTTTACACGAGCTACCAAATATAAACAATAGCTTTTAATACATGCCTTTTTGGAGGGTTTATTGTTTTCTATCAATTGATTATCTATTGATTTTTTTGAGGCTGTATTGTGTTTTCCAGAACCACATCACCATCCGGAAAGGACTGTCCTTCCCTCCTCTAGAGAAATGCATGAAGTGCTGCTTCCCAGGACTTTATCATTGTCCATTTTGTTCTCCATCGATCTACAAACCGACAAAGCGATCCAAAGTTTTGTATCACTTGAACATTCATCTAAGAAGAGCATGTTATATTGGAGGTAGACAGACACACACGTTTGGTTAAACAAATGGCGTTACTACTCTTTTACTTATGATTACGTGTTCTTTTTAAATCCGTTTTAGAGTATGTCGTGCACAGATGTGGACTGGACTGCAGGACAAAGCTGCATTTCCACTGCTTGTACTGCCCTGCCACGCTGATAAGGAAAAGAGATTTCATCATTCATGTGCCCTTCTGCCAAGATTCACAGAAGAAGAGTCCAAAGACATCCACATCGCAGGCAGTAGATTCACAAACAAATGAACGGACTTCTGGAGAGAGCGTCAGTTTTAGATACCAACTAGTAAGATTGTTTGTTGTGTGGAATTCAGCTTGCCTTAGCCTATACATTTACCCTAATTCCACCTAAAAATGGGTCAAGAAAAACACTGCATCTGATGTTGAGGGACAAAAGTTCACAAATGAAAACATTCTCCGCACCCTCCGGTTGGATGCAGCCACAACAATATTAATATGTCGAAAACATGAGACTAATAAGATGCACTATAGTCCCCAGTATATCGCACACAGTTCCTTGTGCTTTTGTTTTCTTTTTTTTTTTTTCCTCAAAAATAAGCTCTCCTCATGGTGCCATAAGCTTAAGATAACCTTTTTGTTAACACTTAAGATCAGACTTTTGTTGATGTACTTCTTTTATGCAAATTGATTGTTGTATATTAACATGAGGAGAGTTTTATTTGTTGTTTAAACATATTTCTTTCGGGCTTGTGTCCTCACAGGATAGCAGTGATAACAGTGACAGTGATGAAATGACCACCATCCATGATTTCCATGACGAAGAGGGGAGCAGCAGTCGTTCTGTGGATCACTTTGTCTCCAGGTGGAGCCACAGTGACAGGGTGAGAAGGATTGCACAGCCAGACTCCTCCAAATGCGATCAGATGGTACAGACCAACTTTGAAAAACCTCGGGATTGTGATGAACATTACTTCATGAACCTTGTGAAAGTCTTTAAAAGATTGTCTCCAAACAAGAAGACAGAGGTCAGGATGAAAATAGAGAGGATCCTCTTTGAAGCTGAGCTTGAGTAGAAGTACACTGTTAAAAACATTGTGTCAAGTCTAAGTTGTGGTCGTAACATTTACAGACCAATTACAGTTGAATTTTTTGCTACACTCCCACAAAAACTAAGGAAACCCACAACTACCTCTGAAATAACCTAAATTTAATAAAATACATCCATTTTTTTTAAACCATGTTTTGACCTTGATCACATTTTGGTTTTGATTTTTAACTAATGGAATGGCATGGTCAAGAAAAACAAATAAGAAACACCCCTCACATCTTTATATTTTATTTCACAACCTTTAGTGGCAATCACTGCTAACTAGTGATCTCTGTTGATCGCTTGACGGCTCATCAAAAAGTGTGTTTGTGTGACATGATGTGATGTCTTCCAGAAATCCTTAATCCTAACTTTAAGCAGTATAACCATATCCTTAGATGACGCGTTAGTGTTCATCCAAGTCATTGCTTTTATTTCCTTTTGGGGCCCATTTCACAAAATTTGCAACAAGCTTTGTCTTTTGTCTTTGTCTTGTTTAAAACCTCTCATAGCATTAACACACTCGACCTCAGAAGACCTCACATGGTTCTTGATAATTAGAGATCAACAATTATTAGCAATCAGTGATGCTACCCCACATCACAACCACCTGAAACATGCCCCTGGCTTCTTATTTGGATATATTTCAATTCTTTCTAAATGCAATTTACTGTCACTGTTGGTAATGAGGAAAAAAAACCACAATGTGTAAATTTGAATGGATGGACAACAAACTACATAGAAGTTTATGAATGCTCTTTAGTACGCTGCATGGACTGCTTTTAATGTATCCAGCAGACGTTGCACTGCAGAGTAACCTCAGTATTTCCTTTGTGGAAATGCACAGTTCTGTTTTTTTGTTGTTGTTTTTATGTTGCAACAAAATACCTTGGCTGCATGTTGTCAATACCTATGCTATTTTTGTATGTATATATATATATATATATATATATATACATATTTTTTATGTATTTACTCAATTATTCACATGCAATAATAAAATGTGCAATTAAGACTACTGGTTCTATCTGAGATGTACACCTGGAACAATGATCTCACGGGTGTGTGCCTCTGTTAGCTGGGAAAGTTGTTTTCAAGTGGCTGTAAATTTATTGGAATATAATTGGACTGCAATGTACTAGTTTAGCCTATCTGTAATGTACATTGAAAAGACTTAAATTTAAAGATAATTTGAACAAACAAGTTGTCACCAATGAAAATGTTTTTTGTTCAAATAAAGATTGCCTAGCCTCAAATTGCTTAGCTTTTTTTCCCCCCAACTAAATGTGTGTTAATGTTTTGCTTTCGTGGGCTTGTGATACAAGCAAAGGGACATGCAGCAGGCTCTTTAGTACAAAGGTTTTAATGGTTACAAAGGCATTGATGGACAATAATCGGCTACAGATTCTGTAACATAAAACTAAATCAACAGTTGTTTTTTTTATTATTAATATTACTTTGCAGATGTTTCATGCCCTTTACTAACAGTCAGAATTTCAAACACAAGTTAAAGTGTTATTATTTGAACAGCAATTGCTGTAGTTTATGCAACATGAGTAAACGCAACACTGAAATTAATGTGAGCTTCATGTACTAGAAATAAAATGCAGAGCACAGAAATGTAGAAGAAAATCTTTAAAATACAGTGTTAGAGCCTGATATAAATCTGTTTTGACCACTAAAGTAGCTTCTATTTTCTATGCATAAACTTTACTTATAATGAAGCGTTAGAGGGATGTTCATTAAATCTTTTATAATTTTTTTTTTTTTTCTGAGGCAAAATAACAGCCTGGTCCTCATCAGACTCTTGCATTTCATTGCATTCCTGCAAAGTGTGAAGTGAAATAAAATGGAACCGAATTACTAGTCTAGTGAGGACCAGGCTAAAAAATATCAGGGTTCTCCACTGTATATTTGTTTTGCTGGCGCCACCATCGATTTTTGTGGGGTTCTTGAAACATCGACCGACTTCCGTGCGAGTTTTGTTAACTCGATTACGCTCTCTTCCCGTCTCTCCGCCCTGCGTTCACTGCTATAGGTGTAGTAATCGAGTCGAGAAACGCATTTGCGGGATTCCGAGCAACCTGCTGCGCGTCTTTCGTACAGAGATCCCCCGGATGCAAAGTCGTGTTTCGTGTTTCAGACCTGTGCGCAGCCTACTGCGCACTTCGGGAAGGAAAATGGCGAAGCGACTGTCGGCTCATCCAAAATTGACCACATACTTGTGCAAGCAGCCCAGAGTCGTGTCCACGTAAGTACATATTTGGTTCACCGACGAAAAGAGAAGGTGCGTTTTCGTAATCGTATCTCTACTATATAAGAGTATTGTGTTTTGGAAGCAAATTTGACTACGGAATCTCCGGCTACAATCACATGCGACCACCTTCGTGTTTATGTGTACATGTGGACGAATTGACGCGAGACTGGCGAGAAGTCATTCTTGTTTTCATTGGAGTTTGCCTCCACAACAACCCATTAATTTTTTTTTAAAGAATCTGATTAATACGAATTTCATGATAGCTGTAATAAGAGCTTGAAATTGTAGTTTCTTGCGTGCATAGCCGAAGTTTTCTGTGCGTTTACTGCGATGTGTTTGTTCAAATAATTTATGGGGAGGCGGGGTTCTAAATACCTTTATCCCGCAAGCCCGATGCCAGAAACTTTTGAGTTGGGCAAGAACCTAAGTCTTTTTTTTATGGAGAAGTAGTTAGTCAGAAATGTGTGGGAGAACCATGCATGTATAATAATATATTGCAGCGTTTCCCAATGACACCAGGACACTGACAGACTTCTAATAATTCAGCTTTATTCCGAACCAACAAAACGTAAAAGTCTTGTTTATGCTTCTCTGACTCATCACTCCGTAGACAAAGCAGTGGGATTGCTGTTGACATGACGTTTATACTTCTCCATTGTTGTAAAGCAGTTTACCATCAGCACAATAGGGGTCAAAGCGTTTTTTTTTTTCTTTCTACAGTCTGCTATCCCATTTGTGGTTGTTGGATAAATAAATGAACAGCCACACAGACATGGCAACACTCTCTGAAACGAGCTGAGAAAGCAGGTTATGTAGAAACTCTGATTATGGTGGATCTCCTTTCCTAAACGGACCCAGGGGTCGATCTACAGCGGGGTCGGAAGCAAGCCCCCTAATTTTAATGTTCTTAAAAACATACTAAAAGCAAATCACAACAATGCTCCAAAGCCTCACAGTGTATTGAAATAAGGGAGGAATTACTTTCATTTTATTTATTTAAAAAACAACAAAAAAAAGATTATTTTTGACCATTAAATGCTTAGCTATGCCCCTGCAGCTGTGAGTCTGTGTAAAAGTAATTGTTCAGTGTGCACATTAATCACTAGACCAAACTGTCTCTTATGTCTGAATTATTGGAGCCTATCCCCTTTTTGTAAACAGGAGAGCATTATATGAAGCATTTGTATTTTTAAAAAAAAAAATCTATTAAATAATATCTATTGTCTGCTATCTATCTAAAATTGGCGTGTGTGACTCCTGCAGGTGGTGGTTTAAGGAGCTTACAATGAAGTAGTAGAAATGATGGCGGGGTGAACATTTAGTTGAGTGAGCAGATCACGTGGTCTACCATCGTGGTGATCAGTGTCAGTAATCAGGCAGATGAACACCTTTTTTTTAAACCAAAATATCTCTACTGCACAGGGGGATTAAGAGGAGTTTCTCTTATTTTGTGAAACTGCACAATTAAATTAGAATGCATCATTACTGTCAAACTTGGTAAACAAGTCCAGTGAAAATAGGTAGTCTGGTGATTGATCTTTTCTAGTTTCATATGTTAGGCTACTGGGGATGCTACCTTGACATATTATACAAGGAGTTTAACCCTATAACATCTTGTCACTTTCAGGCCAAAATGAAATTAACATTCGAAAACAGAAAAATTTCAAGCTCTTTTAGTTTTTAAATAAAGGCAGGAGCAATCAGGAGAGAGGGATGGAGATGAAGACGAGACAATGGAGGAGAAATCAGGAAGTTCAGACGTGTGGAGGACCACTGAGAGAGGAACAGAGCAGCAAAAAAGTGAGGGAGAAGATGAACAAGAAGACAGTGGTGTGAAGAACGAAGACAAGAGGGAATCAGATTCAGAAAAAAGGGACAGATACAGAAGAGGGAGGCAATGAGGAGGAAAAAGATGGCAGAAAGTCAGAGGATCAACCCTCAGTTTCAGCTGAACCAAGTGGTATGGTTTTCGTATCCATTTAAAATTCCAGTGTTGTGACATAAGATGATCCTCAATAAAATAACATGGTTCAAGAACAATCCTGTTTTAAGGTTAGGATGTGTTCAGCTTTACAATGCATCATGTTTTATCACTAATTGCAATCAACCACATCCTGTGGGAGGGAAGCAGTGTGGAGCTGCGTTTGGTTATTTTGTTTGTCTCTATATTTTTGTCATGATTTTTTTTTTTTTTTTCCAGACATCAAACTGCAAATGTGGATCTTTTGTTGACCATTTAGATAAACATTAGAGACCAAGAAATGATCAACATTGAGCAGAAAATGCTTCATGGTCAAACTCTGCTGGGGTCCGTTTCAGAAAGCAGGTTAAGGAGAAACTCCATTAAAAGTAACTATTGAACTGAAAGAAACGAGACCCGGTTCCTGCTCCACGGTAGTCGGCTCTTCTGATAGCTGCTGCTACATTGAGTCAATATAGCAGCAGCTAAATTCAAAAAGGCAGGCCCAGGTCAGAGTCCTCGCATTCCATGATTGACAGTGCTGGCCCAAAGAACCCCCTCCCCAGCTTCAGGCTGGGTTGCTACAATATATTATATACATGAATGCCCAATCAGAGTCTGTATTGGGACATTGTTATTATAAAAATTGCTATTGTTATTATTTTAGAACCACCACTGGCAGCAGTGAATGTACCAAAGACAGTGTCACTACTGGAGCCTCATCAACACTTTCTACTAACTCGGAGTCCGACAGCAGTTCGACAACAGCCAGATCACATTCAGGACATCGCAAGAGTGGCTTTGATAATGAGAAATGGTAACAACTTCACTATGATCAAGGTTTTTCACAAAGACAGAAGCCTTCTTGAATACAGCGTTTGCACTTTCTCATGATGTTAAGTTATTTATTGTCATATAATGTGGGAGAGGCTTTTGCCTTCTGTTGTAATTGTTCTTTCTCCTCATTGAAAAAAAATGTTCATTACAGGATGCAGAACTATCCATGGGTAGAAAACAAGGCGGACGGCATGATATGCTGGGTCTGTGTGAAACATGCACCTCCAAATAAAAGACAATATCCATTTGTGTCCAAACCTGCTACCACCTACAGAGAGGATGTTCTACGGCGGCACCAGAAGCGGAAGGTGCACACATTCTGCATGCAGCAAGAGCTGCAGAAACACACAGGTACCATTTTTTCTTGTTTCTGTGATGAAGTTATGGGAGAATTTAGATCCTTACTCCTACGATGATATCAAATTGTACTGCACCAGATTGTACGTTCTTTTTTATCACTGTAAAGAACTTGAACTACAGAATCTACTTTTCTCCAGGGAATACTGTCTTCCGTGCCCTCGCACCACCGTTGTCACAAAAGCTGGAGAGAACCCTGCACAGTGGCGCAGTGAGGACGATTGCACAGCCAGACTCCTCCAAATGCGATCAGATGGTACAGACCAACTTTGAAAAACCTCGGGATTGTGATGAATATTACTTCATGAACCTTGTGAAAGTCTTTAAAAGATTGTCTCCACATAAGAAGACAGAGGTCAGGATGAAAATAGAGAGGATCCTCTTTGAAGCTGAGCTTGAGTAGAAGTACACTGTTAAAAACATTGTGTCAAGTCTAAGTTGTGGTCGTAACATTTACAGACCAATTACAGTTGAATTTTTTGCTACACTCCCACAAAAACTAAGGAAACCCACAACTACCTCTGAAATAACCTAAATTTAATAAAATACATCCATTTTTTTTAAACCATGTTTTGACCTTGATCACATTTTGGTTTTGATTTTTAACTAATGGAATGGCATGGTCAAGAAAAACAAATAAGAAACACCCCTCACATCTTTATATTTTATTTCACAACCTTTAGTGGCAATCACTGCTAACTAGTGATCTCTGTTGATCGCTTGACGGCTCATCAAAAAGTGTGTTTGTGTGACATGATGTGATGTCTTCCAGAAATCCTTAATCCTAACTTTAAGCAGTATAACCATATCCTTAGATGACGCGTTAGTGTTCATCCAAGTCATTGCTTTTATTTCCTTTTGGGGCCCATTTCACAAAATTTGCAACAAGCTTTGTCTTTTGTCTTTGTCTTGTTTAAAACCTCTCATAGCATTAACACACTCGACCTCAGAAGACCTCACATGGTTCTTGATAATTAGAGATCAACAATTATTAGCAATCAGTGATGCTACCCCACATCACAACCACCTGAAACATGCCCCTGGCTTCTTATTTGGATATATTTCAATTCTTTCTAAATGCAATTTACTGTCACTGTTGGTAATGAGGAAAAAAAACCACAATGTGTAAATTTGAATGGATGGACAACAAACTACATAGAAGTTTATGAATGCTCTTTAGTACGCTGCATGGACTGCTTTTAATGTATCCAGCAGACGTTGCACTGCAGAGTAACCTCAGTATTTCCTTTGTGGAAATGCACAGTTCTGTTTTTTTGTTGTTGTTTTTATGTTGCAACAAAATACCTTGGCTGCATGTTGTCAATACCTATGCTATTTTTGTATGTATATATATATATATATATATATATATACATATTTTTTATGTATTTACTCAATTATTCACATGCAATAATAAAATGTGCAATTAAGACTACTGGTTCTATCTGAGATGTACACCTGGAACAATGATCTCACGGGTGTGTGCCTCTGTTAGCTGGGAAAGTTGTTTTCAAGTGGCTGTAAATTTATTGGAATATAATTGGACTGCAATGTACTAGTTTAGCCTATCTGTAATGTACATTGAAAAGACTTAAATTTAAAGATAATTTGAACAAACAAGTTGTCACCAATGAAAATGTTTTTTGTTCAAATAAAGATTGCCTAGCCTCAAATTGCTTAGCTTTTTTTCCCCCCAACTAAATGTGTGTTAATGTTTTGCTTTCGTGGGCTTGTGATACAAGCAAAGGGACATGCAGCAGGCTCTTTAGTACAAAGGTTTTAATGGTTACAAAGGCATTGATGGACAATAATCAGCTACAGATTCTGTAATGTTAAACGCAAACAGTTGTTTTTTTTCTTTAGATTAATGTTACTTTGCAGTTGTGTTTCATGCCCTTTACTGACCGAATTTCAAACACAAGTTAAAGTTTTATTTGAACAGCAATTGCTGTAGTTTATGCAACATGAGTGCACGTAACACTGAAATTAATGTGAGCTTCATGTACTAGAACTAAAATGCAGAGGACACATGTAGAATACAATCTTTAAAATAAGATTTAGTGTTACAGTCTCATATGAATCTGTTTTGACCAGTAAAGTAGCTTCTATTTTCTATGCATAAACTTTACTTATAATAAAGTGTTAGAAGGATGTTCATTATGTTTTTTTTTTCTTCTTTCATAAAGTCTGCAGCTCATCACAAAGGAAAACACAATGCCTGGTTCCAAAAAAAGTCACTTTCTGTAACTTTTTTCTCATCCTTTGGACAGACAGTACATAAGAAAACCATCCAAGGAAAAATTTGGAATATTTTGTTGACACACCTCTTTGTTGACCTATTATGATAATCATGTGACTTCATTTGTAGTATTTACAGTATATGCAGGTTGATTACCATTTCAAACACTACAAATTATTAAAGCAGGCTGCTGCATTTGTTCATTCATCATCTATCTTGTAACAGTAGACTCCGTGTTTGTGTTGAGGGGGTGGGAAACCAAAGCTGCGTACCCCCGGCTCAGCAGGGCCACAGTTCTGGCGTGGCCTTGTGATGGGATACCGGAGGCTTCCATCAGCCAGCCAGCCAGCATCGCAGCGGTCCAGACCCGTGAACTTCCAGGCAGCATAGAGCTGACCAACCTTGGCGATCTCCGCTCCGTCCTCCCGACAGGCCTGCTGAGCGTCAGTCAGGTTCAGATGAGTATCGTGAAGATAGTAGACTTTCCCTTTGAAGAAAACAAACCCATTATCCATACAGACATCTTTATGTGGGTGAAGCTGAGTTAAACAGGTGCTTTATTACTGTTCTTGCATTCTGTTTTGTTAATCTTTAATATTGTGGCTGGTTTCTAACATAATATTTTTTCAACTGAAGGAAACTCAGTGGAATAAAAGCATCATTTGAATTTATGAATGTGAAGAAAAATACAATAATAAAGATTAAATTTCTTTAATGGAATGTAAGGATCCTGGTTTACTGGAAACACTTGGACACTGCTCTTTCCATGAAGGCCTGTGATTTTCATGCTTTAACTATTTAAACTGCTTTAAAAAGATTTTGAACTTATGACCTTGTCTGTTTAACACCACCTTACAGCTCCTAAAACACTACTTCACCTCGCAGTGAAGAGGAGAAGCAGAAGGCATCATAGCGATGAAAGTTCAGGTGCTGCTTGCCATAGCTCCGGACTCCTGGTCCGAGGCTCCGCCCCCCGCAGGGCACTCTGGGATGTGTGATGGGGTACTGGACTGTCCCGTCGGCCAGCCAGCCTGCACTGCACCAGTTCAGGCCCTCTTTCCAAGACCGGGAGAGCTGCGTCAAAGAGGCTATCGTGGCGTCCTGCTCCTCACAGGCCTGCTGGGCTTCTGGAAAGCTCAGATAGTAACGACCCAGAGGGTGCTGGTAGGGAAACACCACTCCTGGGTGGAGAAATGAGTGTCAGCATGAGTGTCAGCAGTCCCTGCAGGTTGACCTCAGATCTGATGCTGTGTTCAACTGTGCATGGACAGGAATCTACTGTACTACTGTATTTTTCTGTTACCAAACTATATAATATATAAATGAAGAGAAACTGTAGTATGACACAGCAGGAAAAGCACAAGTCAGTGGAACTCAGAAAACACATGCATCATCAATATCTTTGGTTGCAACCACGCCTTATCTGAGAGTCAAAAAACATTGCAAAGAAACCCCTTTAGCAAAAACAGCAAATGGAACTGGGACACAAACAACTAAAAGATATGTTAACAAATTACAATAAGATTTTCTGATATTGAACATAAATGATTACATTCCTGTTATAAGAGATGTATAAATTCACCTAGAAGAATACCTTAAAAAGTGTACTGTGTAAGGCAATCTATCTCTAAATTGGCTCACTAAAGGAAACAAATGATATGCTGGTTCTTACCTCAGTGAATCAAAGTAACAGGACATGTGTAGTTGGTTGTACTGTACCTAGTAATTCCAGATGAACTGCTGTGCTCTTGTCTTCCAGTCCATCCACCACCTCACATCGATACTGGCCTATGTCTTCCAGCTGAAGGTCAGTCATCACAAGGGCAGCATCTCCTGGGAAATCACGTCTGAGCTCTGTGCGACCCCTGACCAACAGACCACAACTCACAAGGTCATCCAGCCATCGCAAACAAATAATGATGACTCATGAGTATTAGCCATTTGAACAACCTGAAAACGCCGAAATTTCGACTGTGTGAGCCAAAGGCCACCAGCACATCTGTCTCATGCCCCCCAGCAGCGGGCAGCCAGTACCACTTAACCCGGACCTTCCTTGGTGAGCTTAGCTCAGGCTCATACCAAAACCTGCATGGAAGTGTGACATTGGCCCCTCTGACTGCAAACACTGATGTCTGAGCAGAGTCCACATGGAGCTTCACACCACGGAAATGAACTGCAGGATAGATGCACATTACATTTAGGTGTGCAGCTTTAAGATAAAAAAATAAGATAAAAATAATAAATGCATATGTGTACTACTTAACAATATACACAAGATATCAATCTCAAGACAAGATTGTAGTAAATAATTTAATGTGAAGATTCTGAGCTTTAAAATTTCTCCCAAAACAGTGGCTATTTTAACACTGAGAAGAAAAAAAAAATTCTAACCCACTGTACTGCAGTTAAATGTACACACCAACGTGGACTAATCTTGAATGGTACTCTGTGAGCCCTGATTTTAAACTTCTTCTCCATTTGTTTTATTCTGTAAAAAAATCCAATCGAATCAAAAAGTCAAATTCTGGTTCGTGTTAGATGTTTAATATATAATGAATTTTAATGTGCCAAGTTCTTCTTTATTTTCATGGATGGGATACCATCAGATTTGTCAAGGAGGAATCCAATAGTTGTACTCCAGATTATGTTTTCTTATACAAACTGATTGATATTTTGAGGCAACCCCTATTAATCCCATTAGTTAAAATTACTACGCGATGACGTCATGGCGTGTGTAAACTCCATCCCATGCAGGACCTTTATACTATACAATAATAACTAATAATTAGCCTACTAATAGAGATATGAATAGAAATTTTAATTTTGAAAGTAAAAACTGGATTTTTCTGTTTAAAAGTGTCCGTAGAGAGGTCCTGCTCATTCCCTTTCAGAGAACATCGCTGATTGTGCGCAGAGCAGGTTGGCACCGGTACATATAGACCTATAGAAACATAATATGCGATAAATAATGTACATACTTTCTTTGATTCCATTTTCACCGAGGATATCGTGGTAGGAGAAGCTGCTGCGGGCTGCAGGAGCAGCTGCGGTGCAGCACGAGAAAAGCAGCGCTGCTGGAAGGAAACAGATCCTCATTCTGGCTTTTAAATCCCAATCTAGGCTATTATGTTCTCTGTGCAGCTGTCACACCTGTAAAAACAAAACTTATTAAGATAGGTGTTCATTGAAACGCATCGTGACTTTAAATCTAAAAGTCACAAGGAAATGTTTTGCTGCCACATTGAAAACCTTCCTGCGCTATGTTGTTAGTGCATCGTTACACCAAGTAGCTACTTCAGTTTTCTTACGAAAATTAATGTTGTTGCTTGTTTGTTTTTTGTTGTTGTTTCTAGTTTAACGTCATGAAACAGAAATCTGAACATTTACAAATGCGGAAAAATTCCAAACTAATGATGGCACAACAGAAATGACTGAACACAAAGCATAAAGCAGAAGGTATTTTGCATTTTTAAAAACTTTCTTGTACAATTGCGATAAAATTCTACTTGTGAAAGCAGGCTGCAGGTCGTTTTTTTAATGCTTTTAATATCTTCACTTACCCCCCGTGTGTGTTTCAATCCAGTTTAGAGAGTTTCAGAGTTGAGGAGCTCAAGAAAAGATGAAAATCTGTTGGCAGAGAGTAAGTCTCCTCTGAGTGAACGCAAACGTCTGAAATGCAGTGATTTAGCCCCCTTCAGTCGTTATGACGATAAAACAGGTGCAGCCATGTTAATAACGATGATGATGATTATAATGATGATGATGAAGATGATCTCTAACCTTTCACTGAAAACGCACCTCTCCGTCACCATGGAGTTGACGCTTCTTAAATTGGTCTTCAGCCTTCACTTCATACACTATCAT
>JBAMYA010012046.1:0-17466 GCA_037176975.1 Arrhamphus sclerolepis | reverse complement strand
CCCGGCAAGCAGCCACCAGGACAGGCCGGCACATACCCAAGCACCCAGCCCCAGAACCCGAGAGCCACCAGCGCACCAGCGGGCAGGGTCACCGGTCGCCAGAGGGGAGTGTGACGGGGGAAGTGGCCTCCATATTTAATGATCCAGGAGAGGGGGCGACCCAGAACCCAACCTGACAGATATACAAGCACACAAACACAATCACACATTCCCAAAAGCAGAAGCACAGCGTGAGCTCCGCATACAGCCCCACCCATGGCACCTCCCGCCACATCCCGCACCCGACCACACAGCGTGCCGCAATGAAAAAGTAATGGCCCCGAATAACACCGCCCCAGCCCCATAGACAGATTTTGTTTTCTTTTGTTTTTTTTTCTTTTTGGAGAATGACTGCGTCTCCTTCTCCTTTGATGTCTGGACATTTTGGAACAAAGTCAGTGCATTTTCCCAGTGCTTCCTACTTTAGACAGAGTTCAATCACATATAATTCATACGCCATGCTCACCCATAGCTGTGAATACAAAGGGTTAATATAATCTGAAAGCTATCGTTACATCTTTCCTTCATTCGTGTCTGCATGTTCAGAAGCATTGCCTGTGTGAATGAAGCTGATATTGTTCCACATGCACAGCAGAAGGTTGTTTGTGACTCCAAGTCTAATCCACAAAGGGACAGTACACTGTAATCTGGAATAAAAGAAATAGAGTATCATTGGACTGGCGGCCTGTCTGTAAACTGTGCATTACATACACGTAACTATGTGAAAAACAGACATGAAACATTTATTTACTTTCACCCTGTTCACATTGTAATGACAGATAACGTTTTTCATGAAGATTATCACAGACCTTTCTGGGAGGTGAGACGCATAAACTTCGTTAACTTCGATCATTGAAAACGACGTCAGCTTCTCGGATGTACGTTAATGGACAACGTCCGCTGTGTTGTGGCTTTTGTTGCTGTTCTGTCCCGTCTCGGCCACCGTCCAGATGGCTGCCTGAGCTCGGAGTCTATGAAGACGAAGAAACTAGTTTGGGTAAAAACCTGAAGATGCTTTTTCACTTTGTTTTTACAACAGAGGTGTCAGGTTACTCCGCCCACTTAAGCATTTGCCAAAATGGAGCGTGTGAAAGAGTATTGAGAAAGCTTTGGTTGGACCGTCGTCTCTGGACTTGAGATGATTGGTCCAAGCTGTGTTGATGACCTCCGTTTTGTCAGGACAGAGATAATCGAGGGAATTCTTCCACCATCCAGAGAAGAAGAGAGATCCAAGCTTTCAGCGCTGCTAAGTTATGTCTGCTTACAAATAAAAACTTTCAGTGTTTAGGTTTCTGAATATGTTCTTCCATGTCTGTGTAGTTTCTTTAAAATAAAGTTGTTCTTAAAGAATAAACTTAAATGATAAGTTTTTAAAACTCATATGTTTAAATTACCACTCAGTTATAAAATTAAACATTTGCCTGCTTTGTGACAGCGTTCTTTGAATATGCAACTCTAACCGTTACCAGTTATACTTATTAAAAATAGAAGATAAAATTTACTTCTAATGCATAACACACCTGATCATCTAAAGATGATTATCAGCATAACCAGATGAGTGCAGTAATTCTGGATGCACTGATCCACTTTTATCTCCTCTGAGACCAGAACGATATCTGACGTTTAGCATCAGCCAGTATTGATCCAAGGCCAATGAAGAAAAACATCAGCGAACTGAATTAGATGTTTCTTGTTCAGAACTGGTTCCCAGTGTTTCAAATCCTTGGAATCATTTGCCAGATTTTTAAATGATTCCATGATCGATTCCAGTGGGCGAGAATGACGTTACGCAAGACACGCGACGTGCGTGGTGAGTCCAGTGCATCCAGCAGTCAGTAGCGTAGCGTGCAGCTCTGAGGGCTTCAGACGTGTCCTGAGGGACAAAAGAAGAGTCTAAAGCTTTGGAGTACGGAAACTCGTCTCCATTTAATCGTGAACTTCTCCTCTTAGTCTCCAGCAGGATGAAAAGAACCTCGTCAGGGCAAACACGGCTACCACAACAGAACCACGCCTTTCAAAATAAGAGCACACAACATAACCAGAAATCCCCCGCTTACAATCGTAAACATGACGCCCAAGTGGTACAAACGCTTGAAAGTCTGGTTGCACTTCACTAAAAAGACGACAACAAGGCAACTGGCAAAGTGGATATTTCACCAAAGGGAGGAAATACTACCAACATGCAGAAGCATCTGCCCCACAGGTAATACGTTAATACAAACACAATAAAGTTGTGCTCTACAGGAAGGATCAGCCTCAGTAAAAGACCTTAACATCATAAATTCTCCACACTAAGTTGTTCTGTCCAGGGTCCAGGTGGGTCATGGTGACCCGGTGGACCTAAACCTTCTACTCTACTGCTGTTATGTTCTGCTGCAGAAACATGTGATCCAAATAACATCCAACACTCAGTAAAAACCAGTAGAACCATCAACTACCCTGTGAGCAGTGATGACTGACGTGTCTCTGGGTCTTCAGGTGGGACCTCCCTTCAACTAATAACTGTTCATGAATGTGGTGTTTTCGATCCGCTCCCCGGACCAACGGTAGTGATTCTCAACCAGCAGCAGCAACGTTAGCATGTACCTGACTAATAACACTGCTGGTAATTAACTAACAAACGCTGCCTAGCATGCTAGCTCACTGTAAAAGCTGCTATTAGTAACGGTTAACGTTAAATGAATGCTTTCTCATGCATTTCATGTAGATGACCAACACCAGAGACAGTCTGACTGGCTCAGAGCCACAGGCTTGTTTCCTGCAAAACAGTTTATTCTTCATAGTTGATGGTTGCAGATTTGCACGAAACACAGTTCCACTGGATTTGACTTGATAGTAGATTTATTTTTGAGTGCTCAGCTCACATCCTTTTAAAAAGAATTTTAATTTCTATTAGAAAAATGTTGAACATTCTTGTGGAACTGCCTCAGAATAATTTATGTTGTATTTTGTTCATTTCTACAGAAGAATATTTACTTTATTATCATCAGAATTTTCTTTTAGTGATGCTAACTGACCTGTTGTCCTTTTTCCCAAATGAGAATCGATAAGGGAATCAATAAAGAACCGAATCGTTAAGCAGAATTGAAAATGGAATTGGAATCATAAAAATCTCATCAATTCTCACCTCTACAAGTTAGGAGTAAAACCCCTGATGTAAAATTAAAAATAAAGGAAGTAAAACTGAGAAAACTGTGGCTTGACTGCTTTGGTCAAACTTCGGACCCATTGTTACAGAAACACAATCAAGATTAAAAAAAAAAAAAATCTTTACGATGCAGGTGTTAATATTGAATCGGTGCGTCTCTACTTTTAATTCACCCTTATACCAGGATGAAGATTGACAGCTTAAATAACCACAAACACATTCATTACCAAGCAGAAGACTGATGATGATGCACAGCAACCTGCAAGTTGTTAAAAAGAAAAAACAATCAACAACAAAAAAAACACAGCAAAACTGAGGTGTTTTTTTTCTTTGTTTAAAAATGGTTAGAGGGAGACATCTGTCAAACCTTTAATATTTACCCCCCCGAACCTTTGCAACAGAATAACCACCAGCTGCATCTCCTGCTTCCTGTGAGGCACAAAATACCACAGAACCTTATGTTTGCTGTCGAGGACAAGAAAAGACGGAAACCTGAAAGAGACGGGAATCATCATCGATGATGTTTTCAGTAAAGACCAAGGAAGGTCTGGAGGAAGATGAGGAGCATTGCAAAGCAGATCGTAGAGCAGTATCCTGTTCATTCCAAGACAGAGAGCTCAGTGGAAAGAAAGTTGTTGGAACAGGACATGATGATTGTTCATGAGCTTGAAAAGAGAGAAGAAAATGTTCTGAGGCCTTTAACCTTTGGTTCAACAGAGAGACCAGCAGAAGATGATATGACATCACAGTAAAGGTCCCTGTAATGGAGCCAGAATCCACACAGGAAAAACTGAAAAGTGCCTTTCAGACTAACGAGTCTGGTGTTAGAAGATTGATGGCTGAGACCTGCAGAGATCAGCAGAGGAAACCCCATCATCAGGTGACGAGAAGACGGGTCCACGTGCACCCTTCTTTCCAGTACACTAGAGACTGGAGGAGGAGGTGTCAAAAAAAGGAAAGACGATCAAGGACTTCCTTGATCAGAGGGCTGGTCATTCAAGGACCAGATCCTGCACAACTGATTGGTGGAATCGCTAAATTCTTCAAGGACAATCCTGGTCAACTATTTTGTCAAAATGAGGTAAATTTACACTCTAAAAAGAACCGTTCTAAATCATGTCCAAATTTACTGTTGATTTAATTCAATTATTGGAAGATGTACATGTTTTGATGTTTAAACTTCTCTGGTATATTTGGTTTCCTGTCCTCCACAGCTGCATCCAGACACTCCTGAACTTGACCTGCCAAACACCCCATGTGTCCTCATAACGGCTGTGTACTCTTTTACGCAGTCTAGTAAACCTTTGACTTAAATTTCTAAATAGTGTTTTCTAGAGCAGTGGTCTTCAAGCCTGGTCCTCAGGGCCCACTGTCCTGCAAGTTTTAGATGTGTCCCTGCCTGATTGGACGCTCGTCAGCTTGTCTTGAAGGTCTGCACAAGCCTGTCAATCACCCACTGATTACAGCCAGCTGTGTTTGAGCAGGAAACATCTGAGCATCTAAAACATCCAGGACAGTGGTCCTGAGGACCAGGGTTGAAGACCACCGCTCGAGAACAACACGCACATAATGCTTATATGTGCCTTTCTATGTTTAAAGTTTGCTAATGTACATTTGGATGCAATATCATGCAGATTGTTGGAACTGAAAATACAGTATCTGAATAAATGTTGGGACAGAGAAAGAAATGTAAACAGATGTTTGTAAAATCTGAGTAATTAGTGTGTAACTCTATTTTTAGAACTTATTTGGACATTGGCAGTTCCTGAAGTGGTGCATCTTGAGCTCTTGTGTTGATTATTATGTTTCTTTAGCTTTTTAGAGTTGCTGTTGACCACGATGTTGATCTGGCTTCTGGCAGCGTCCCAACCGCATGCACGCGCTGTATGTCCCTCCCCTTTTTCTTCACGCTGTACGTATCGCCTGAGCACACATCAGTGCGTATGACGAAACCACGTTGGGGCGAGTCCTCCTGGAGCCCAAAGAAATCAATTGTAGGGTCCAAAATTGGAAAACAAATCTCAACGTGTAAGTCTATGAGAGCACCTGGGGCGATTTTCAATCTGACTGAAATCGCCCCAAGGGGGCGGGGCTACTGGTTGGCAAGTGTCATTCAGCCTGCTGATTGGACAATAATATTAAGACTTAGACCAGCAAAATCAACCCTTCATATTGCTTAAGGAGGGCGAGGCACTACCGGTGAGCAGTAATACTTCGAATATTCTGTGCTTTTGAACCACAATTCAAAAACAGTGTCTTATTTTCAGAAAATCTTTTCTTTTTTTTTACTTTTGTCAGTTTCAAGTTACTTCAATGATCGTTAAACCTTCATGGTACCAACAGTTTTGTCCATGTGTTTGTATCTTTTTGTGTCTGTCAGAATCAGTTCAAAGTACTTTTGACAAATGAGACGTTGATGATAAAGGTGATGTTCTGCAGTAAAGTCATTTGCATGTGTTTACATGAGACACGTTTATAACATGAACTGTCACTCAAGTATCCATTCCTTCCTTTTCTTCTTTTTTAAGAGTCTTTCTGGGCTTAAACCCCAAACGAGGGTTGAAGGAGATGAAGGAGAAGAAAGAGCTTGGTGTTCCACCCAGACGGATCAAGTTCCTTCATGAACTGAAAGACTTTGGACATCCATGGAAATCTGAATCCTGCAGGACGGTTTTCTTCCTCATCTAGAGTCACCCAGACCTGCTGCAGGTCTGCAGCGGTGTCCTTGGTTGTGGTGTCCAGACTGGCCGACCTTTAACCTGTTCAGCAGCTAAAGGTGAGCAGAACACACTCATGAACCCCAGCAGCTGCTTTAGCTGCGCCCATTAGCATTCAGGTTTCACCAGTTAAGAGAATGGTTGGATGCTGGTCCCTGTTTATAACTGGGATTTTAATCTTGCAACGCAAACTGATGTATGTTCCATATGACAGTGTTGAATGTGTAATGTAACGTTACTGACTTAATGAAATTATTCATTTGGCTTGAAAGACTCAACTTTACATAGTTTTAAATTGATTTGATCAAAAGGAAATTTTCTGTGGTAAATTGCAATAAATATATAAATCAGTTTTTTATGTACGGAAAATAAACTGTAACAACCTCAAGAATATGTTTGGCTCTAACAATATAATAGCAAATGTTATTTAAAAAGACATTAGATGATGTGTCAATATGCTATTGAAAAAGGACTTAAATTGCAAAATAAATTGTTTATACCAAGGTTTCATTTTTTTATCCATCTGCATGAGCTGTTTTTACACCAAAACAATGTTCCAAAATCTATAAATAAAATGTTTTTGAATCCAAAGTTTAGCTTTGTTTCAAAATTAACAGTTTATTTAATACATAATATTTAATGTACAATACAGACTAATGTTTGTGAATATAGAGATTTACTGTAAAAATACAGAAAACTTCAGTTCTGGATTAACAGAAATGTGAGTGAATTTAACATGAAAAACTGTTAAATTACGGCAAAAATCTGTTTTAGAGTTGACAGAAATGTTTATGAAATTAACCATAAAAACAAAACAAACAAACAAACAGAAAATGTCCTTGCAGAAAAGTACCAGAACATTTTCTGTTTTTTACGGACTTTGTTCTGACAGTGTACCCAGGAACAGAGCACTGTACCCGGGTAAAGGATCCATCAGGTTCCCTTAGAGGTCTGTGAGGGTTTGATGTCTACGTGGACCCTGTCATGAGCTGTAGGTTTGAGGACAGATCATTTCTGAGGGGCTCTGATAAGTCTTCAGTCTGAACCACTGAGGTTTTCCATCCCATAATGCCACCAACAGGTTCCCACCTCCAGGCCTCAGTGTAGAGCTAAATGCTGCCATCTGCTGGGCACATGGACACATGACAGGCATCATGACAGGACAGACGTTGTCAGCATGACCTGAGATGTTGTGAGGTGTTTAACATGTCCCCACGGAGTTCTTCTGTCTTCTCCAGAAACATCTGGAGGTGCTGGATGATGTGTCCTTTGATCAGCTGTTGTTACTGAGGCGTGACTGTCCTGTCAACTTTGACAGGTGGACCACGCCCCCTGCTGTCAGGTACTCCATCAGGACTCTGCTCCAGGTGTGTGACAGCAGGTACGCTCCCTCATCCTGGTTCACCGTCCTCAGACCTCGCTTCCTCATCTCCACCGCCTCCATGATCCATGATGGTTAGTTCAGTGTGGAGGACTCTGTCCTTGTCCCTGTCCCCCATGTGGTGTCCTCTCTGTCCCAGTCCAGGATGTGGTTTTCTCTCTGTCTCAGTCCAGGATGTGGTTTTCCCTCTGTCCCAGTCCATGATGGGGTTTTCCCTCTGTCTGAGTTCACAATGTGGTTTCCTCTCTGTCCCAGTCCACCATGTGGCGTTGTCTCTGTCCCAGTCCAGGATATGGTTTTCTCTCTATCCCAGTCCAGGATATGGTTTTCTCTCTATCCCAGTCCAGGATATGGTTTCCTCTCTGTCCCAGTCCAGGATATGGTTTTCCCTCTGTCCCAGTCCATGATGGAGTTTTCCCTCTGTCCCAGTTCACGATGTGGTTTTCTCTCTATCCCAGTCCACCATGTGGCGTTCTCTCTGTCCCAGTCCAGGATATGGTTTTCTCTCTATCCCAGTCCAGGATATGGTTTTCTCTCTGTCCCAGTCCAGGATATGGTTTTCTCTCTGTCCCAGTCCAGGATATGGTTTCCTCTCTGTCCCAGTCTAAGTGATTTTTTTTCTTACGAATTGTAATTGTCCCAACGACAGTTGATTTTATTTTATTTTTTATTATTTTATTAATAATCATTTATTATTATATTCTATTTATTATTATGTATGAATAGTTTTTTATTATCCATCCATCATCTATACCCATTATTTCCAGTCCAGGGTCCCGGGGGTCTGCTGGAGCCCATCCCAGCTCACTACGGGTCAAAGACAGGGTCCAGCTGGACAGGTCGCCAGTCCATTGGACTTTTTTATTATTAAATTAAAAATTGATCTGAAGAAAAAAAATTCTCTTATTTCATATGACGTTTCTAACAATAGAAAAATAAAAGAACATCATAAATAATTATAGAATAAAATCCATCCTTACAATGAAAACGTCCTGCCTCAGGTGGAGGACTTCAGATGTCTCTGGTCTTGTCCATGAGTGAGGGAAGGATGGAGCAGGAGGCAGATCAGTGCAGCGTCTGCAGTGATGTGGACTCTGTACTGGTCTGTCGTGGTGAAGAAGGAGCTGAGTCAGAAGGTGAGGCTCTCCATCTACGTTCCTGCCCTCACCTACGGTCACCAGCTGTGGGTGGAGACCGAAAGAACGAGATTGTGAGTTCAAGCGGACTAAATGAGTTTCCTCTGCAGGGTGGCCAGGCGCTCCCTTAGAGACAGGAGGAGAAGCTCGGTCATCCAGGAGGAGCTCAGAGTAGAACCACTGCTCCTCCACATCAAGAAGAGCCAGATGAGGTGACATGTTGGCTAATGGAAGAAGCTGAAGTTTCTTCTCTGTATCTGTTTATGTGTTAGTGGAATGTAGAACAAATGAAGAATACAATCTGCACAGATGTTTCTGATAATAACTGAACACATAAACTAATGTCAAACATACTACAGATGATATATCAGTATAAATAGCTAAAGTCCCAGTCCTGGACCTTGTGGAACCCCACAGGCTACTCTCTCCAGATGTGATCCAGAACGACCAGTTGAAATAAGCTTTTAGCCAGTCCAGTGCAGCTCCTCTAATTCCATACTGGTCACACTTCTGCAGCAGGAAGGAGCGATCAATAGTGTCATAGCTTTACGTAAATCAATAAACACACCGACAGCGTTGTTTCTTATCTACTGATGCTACAGTATCTCACTGCTAAAGATGTTGATCGATTGAATCCATACTGATCATTTAATAACATTCAGCTTCAAGTTGTTGTATAAATACATTTTCCAATATTTTAGCAGATCATCTTCTACACAGAACTTAGAGGAACCTGCAGAAGGCTTTCAAACATGAGTGACAGCATCCTATAAGAGACAGTTAGAGGTGACGGCTGGAAGAAAACCGCTGTTTATACGTTAGACGTTCTCATATTTATACCACCTAGTGTCTTATGCATTAAGACCTACTCTAAATATTTCATCTAAATAATTTGATATACGAAACCTGATCAAACTTCCAATTTCACATTTTAATTACTGAGGTATTAATTTATGGTTATGAGATAAAGGATCAACATGTAAGTTTTATGTAAAATCAGCTAAGTTTTCTTGGAGAACCCAACTAGAATCCACGTCCCGCAGACCCAAACATCAAGCAGCTCACATTCAGGAGCCCAGTCCATCAGTCCAGACCTCCTCCTGGTCTGGCCTCCACCTCACTGATGCCGCTTGTAAATAAAATAACATTAAGTGAAAGTCACTGGCTCCTGGCGTCACTGGTCTGGCCTCCAGTTCCTGCCTATGGCAGCTACTGAGGGTCACCGCTTGGGATTCTGAATTTACTGGGATGAATTGAAGAAAATATTAAACAAACAAACAAACAAAAACATCCAACTATAATGTCCTCATCACCAGAAGTCCTCTTGATGTAGATGCTCCACAGTCACAGCTGAAAGACGTCTGGTCAAACTGTGGTCACCTCTCAGTGTCTCTGAAGTCTGCTTTATCATATCAATGCACATATAGAATATCTTCCACTGATGAGCCATCTAACGGCAGGCTGAAGGAGGCTGAGAGGGACACCGAGGTCCTCCTACCTTCTACCAGCTCTGATGGGATCTCGGCTCTCTGGTCTTACGAGCACTGGTAAGGGAGGAGGGGGCTTCAAGGGTTTTGGAGGAATTTGTTGAATCCTCTTTGGTGTTTTGCTTGTCTGAGGTTGGGTTTCAGGTTGAGGTTCTGAAGTTCATCTTCCTCCGATGGACGTGGTGATGATGATGATGATGATGGTGTGGGTGATGGTGACCTAAGCCGTTTTGGTCTACATGTGTATATTAACCATCTATTAAAACATGTGTATCCCAACTCAGGACAGCAGCAATATAAATGATTCAGCTAAAAACGGAGGTTAAGAGGAAGACTTCATGTTTGTTAAAGAAACATGCTCACTTTTCTGCTGTCCAACGCTGCCACTTCCTGCTCTCTGTCAGTGTTCATGTCACACATGACTGTTCACGTTTAGCTTGTTTTTCAGTTCAATCTGGGAGCAAAAATGGGATGTTTTCCATTTTTAAACTATAGCATAAACAAGGCACAATTATGTAATGATGAAAGAAAATCCAGCTGATAAAAAGCACTTTTACTGTAAGAATGAGTTATGGACCAGATACAACCTGTGGGTATTAAACCTGTGCAAAAAAAACAAAAAAAAAATAACAAAACAAGTCCTGTATTTGAATAGGTTTATTTTTCTATGTTTATTTTACACTATTTCATTTAAATCTGTTGATTAACACACTTTTATTTGTTATTGGTCTAATTTTTAATTGTATTGAATTCACTGGACCCCTAATTGTAAACTTTCTGTAAATATAGTTTCACGATGAATAATGCATGGTTGTAGTCGTCTTTGTGGCAAACCACATTTAAATGTGCAGACAAATAAAGTAACCTGAAAATGAAAATGTCAAAACAACGTCACTTATCACGCTGATGCGACACCAGAAAGGACGACTAACCTGCTCGAGGACTCTTAGCTGACCGTCCAGCACACGGGCAGGAAGCTGCTTCCAGCCCTTTTCTGGTTGAGGGACAACTCTTCTTTGGACACTTTTTAGTATCTGATATTTGTCTCTGTCAGGAGGCCACCAACCAAGCCCACCAGTATACCACTCTCCTGCCACTGGGCCAGTTCTGTTGTCTCCCTCTAAGAGGACAGTTAGGTACTTGTTGACCTAAGAGACAATGACACGATAAAAACCTGAATTAGTACCAGTATTAGTACTACCAAATGAGTCATCAGTCGTATAGACATACAAATACATGCATGTGGTACTCTTTTGATGTTATGTCATACAAAAACATTCAATTCTAATTAATTATTGTTATTTTGGGATGTTAATAATAGAGCATGATATTTAATTTCATGATTAGAATTTGTCATATTGCTACAATGACATTGTTGTGAAGAAGTTCATATGTGCTGCTAGATGAGAAGCTCACATATAGAGGAAGAGCACACATGACTGAAGGCATCAAAGATGGCAGATGAAGAAGCAAGTTCACTGCTGGTTATGTTCAGATAACGTTTTAATCTTTTTCTGTTTGCACAGGCCTCAAAACTCTAAAGCTGACATGGTGAAGGTTAAAACAGTGTTTCCTTTGTGCTACTCTCTCTCTCATAATCATTTATTTCATTATTGACAAAAACATGAAATAGTGTGATATATATGGCAACAATGGCAAGTTAATATAAGTTGACAAAAACAGTTATTGCTTACTCTGCAGGTAAGTGGGCGGGGCACAGCAGGGCTTGACAGCAACAAGGTGGGAACAAAGAAGACTACTAAATATACGGCAAATGTAGAGGAAGGTGTGGCGTATTCAAAGAAGCTCTCTTGCTGGGCAAATGTTGAGTAAAGAAGTTGTACCACCCCCTTCTGAGCAAATGTATTTCTGATTTTTTCCACCCTGAATGACAACGTAGCTGCTGGCTTTGTCAAGCTTCAAGGGGAGGAGCTCGGTTTTATACTGAGTGTACTGTTTTACACCATGAAACGGTGGTGGCAGAGCTCCGTTTGTGTCTTCTGTCCTTACACCTAAACTTTCTACGCTCTGCATTTGTACTGAGACTCTCTGAAAGCCTTCTCACAACCTGGGAGCAGGGACTTTGTGGTTTCCTTACAAGCCTCTTCAGCTTTTGCATGAAATTTTCAAACTTGAAAGCGCTGAAGGAATCCAGGTTTCCATGTACCTTAGCTTGTTACCATAAAGTTCACCAAAATGCTGAACAAACAGCACAAGTGCATCATTTGCATGAACCAAATTCTTCTCAAGCAGTGGCTTGTTTGAGAGAATGAAGACTCCAACAAACAGAAGCAGGAGGTGCTGGTACAGTGAAGCATGGAGTACGGGACCAGTATGAGGCTTTCCAACGGTCTACATCCTCCAAGGATCTTGGCCTCCGTGCAAACTCCAGAGGTACACTTTTCCTGACCTTCAAAAGCTTCTCAGAGAGCATCCTCACCTGACCTCCTGATAGCCAGCAAATCAGTGGACCCTTCAAGCACAGGTGTAAGAGTCGCCTCATGACACCGAGGCAGAGAAGATGCATGTAGTCCAATGGGAACCCACTGACCATGTCCAAAGATGTGACAGCTAGAGGGGACGTCCCAAGATGATGACCATCAGCCATTGTTCTGAAGTTCTCATCAGTTTGAGGAAATGTAACATGTTCCTCCTCCTGCATGCACTTCCCACACCCTGAGTAGTCCCTGTGCCCTTTCACATTTTTCAAAACTGCTTGAGCTGGAGCATCACAAGTCATGGAGCAAAGCTGGAGCCTCATGGTGATTCCTTGGAACGTGAAGCCTTTCTCTAATTCAAGAACTTCAGCCACAAACTCTTCAAGGTATTCAGCAAGTGATGGCTTCCCAGTCCACAAAAGAGCAAGATTACAAATATCTGGTGCTGGGAGAGGTTCCTGATGTCTCCAAGAATGGGCCAGAATTGTGTGGAAGAACTTTTAAAAATAGGTAGCCCGTCCACATTAGCTTGGAGTTCAAGACATACACCAGTAGCTAAGCTGGACATATTTGCTTCCAAAGTGGTCTTCATCGAGTTCAGAATTCTGAAGTAGTGCTATTTCCCATGAGCTTTTTCGATGTCAACCACTGACTCTGAGCGTGGGCTCCTCAGTAACGTTCTTGCATGATGCAGCTGCACAATTAGCAGCAACGTCTTCACTGCGCTGTGTAGCCAGGTGGCCCAGTTACTTCTAAATCACTACTTCTCCCTCTTTGCTTTCTAAGCTACTGTCATCAGAGTCTAAGTTCTCCCCAGATTCAAACTCCTGTCTGGGACAAAGACAAATCACAGTCCACCAAGACATCACCAAAATGAACTGCCAATTCTTCACCGGGGTGGACACAGCCAGACATGCCACGACTGGAACCAGACTGGGTAGACCCTAACTGCTGACTGACCCTGGTCCTAGTCCAGTAGGGACGTGTACTTGCCATACTTCCCAGACACACAAACAATGTATAATAAAAAGAAAAGGACATGCGGAGACTTAGCGATCAATACCACAAATAATACAATACTTCTACCTCTTAAATCTAAACGTGTTAAATACCTTTCTGGTGGGACAGGAGGGTCCCAGAGAGAACAGATGGTTGTGGATGTAAAGGTAACCTGCTTAAAAGACAAGGACAAACATGTCCCCCTGATGTTCCGCTGTCCATTCTGTCAGCGGTCCATGCAGCTGAGCTTCAGGTGGCCTCTTATCTTGAGTTTATCATAGTTTCAGGTTCAGTTTCTTTTGCAGCTGATTTAAATGGACCTGCATGAAGATTCCAGTGCATGAAGATTCCAGTGCATGAAGATTCCAGTGCATGAAGATTCCAGTTTAACAGGATAAATTTAGAGTCTCATTTTTCATTTGGTCTGATCATCGTTTCTGTAAAGAAAACAACAAACACAATGAATATGTACGTATCCTGCACCTGCCAACAATGAACGTTAGGAATCTGAAGCAGGCCAGCACTGATTTCTTAATTTATTTATTTATGAAATGAGTAAATATCAGGGCTGGGACTCGGTTTAAAAATAAACAATCAAATTAGTTAGAGGCTATATAATCGATTAATCTGGATTAATCAATTTTTATCTGCATGACAATATTTGCTCAAAGGGCAAAGTTTTTTTTTGTTTTTTTAATTTTAGATGGATTTTAGTGAGCGACTGAATGAAATAATAGAAAGACATGAATTTTATAAACTCAAGCTCTTCAAATGTCTAGAAAAATGCATTTAATTGTATTTCCATCCAAAGCAGTAGAATAAAATAGAAAACATCCCTGGTCCAGACTGAACAGACCTAAAGTTTAAGTACTTGAAGTAACTTTTCAGAACAGAGTTAACTTTAAATGGTAAAACAAAAACAACAGTTCAACATGCATCATTGCTGTTTTAATTACAGACCAAGGTGCACGTCCATGAACGTTTATATGCACCTACTAATATAATTGGTTTATTGTTAAACACGGAGGTCATTCAGACATGTCAGCTCACGTCCTCGTACTTTGAAACTGTCATGTGGACATTTGTCCAGCAGACAGAGGAATTCCCAGTTTCTGAGGCTTCGAGCGTGAACGTTGTGGTTCAGCTGCTCATCAACCCTCATCTGTCCCATCTGTCCCATCTGTCCCCTCATCTGTCCCATCACTGCAAAACCAAGCTTTTATCAAGGCTTTGTTGCTGTTGGTCTTTAAATGAAATGTAACTTCCATCAGTAAAAGCAATGCGCTGATTCCTCTACCAGCTCTGGTGTGTGCACCAGTATAACCAGTGTACCAGGAAATCACGCACGCCTTATTTGTAATCAGTTAATCATAATTAGTACTGATACAGACGTGGGTACGTGGGTGATTCATTTACCTCTGAAACAGACGCGTCCAGGACGTATTGGTCATAAACGCATCACCAATGCTCCGTGCAGAGGCTCATTACAATAACCTATAATCCATGTCCAAACTTATTATTCAGAAGTGGATCTGAAATGACATGTGTAAACAGCATGGACAAAGTCTGCTTGTCTTCCCTGGAGTGACGTCATCATTCCTTGATCAAAGACTAGCTAACGCGAATCAATGTCAGCTAAAAAAATAATAAAAGATAATGAAAATTAAAAAAAAAAAAAAGAATTAATGTCAGCTTAAGGCTCGATCAAACGTGCAGCTCATGTCTCAGAAATACATTCTGGTTGAAATCATGTTAAACTTTAGCTGGTTAAATTATTGCACCTGTAATAGCTTTTATATGAACCATCTATAGCTGAACGGTTTTTCTTTGTAGGTCCAACAGTCACATTAGGCTGAAATAAGCATCTTAACTGTCATATAAAAATAATAATAATAAAAAACAAACAAATTTCTACCGATTTACATCACGGTGACAACTTACCAGAAAATCACAACGTGCACGTCTTCACCACGCGACTGAAGACAGCAGCTCACAGCAAACTGAGGACATAACTGCGCACCAACACCTGTGGACCCAACTGCTACAGAGTCCACAGCTTTGATGATCTGGGAAAGAACCTGAGAAGATCCACCTCTTCAGCCCATCTTTAGCACGTTAATTAGCTGGCTGATGTTCTGTCTTACGGTCGACGTCAGCCAGATGTGTGTGAAATAAGAGAAGAAGAAAAAGAAAAGACAAAAAAGTCCCGCCCAAAATCACCATCAGCCCACTGGGTATACCCGACCAGCCCGACCAGCACGACCAGCCCGACCAGCCCGACCAGCAGTCCAGCGGTGTATGACATCACCAACAAGGCAACTGGAACTGGAACGCTGATAACTGTGACGTCTTCGCTGCTCGTACTTCCGACTTCCGAGGTAAATGGAACCCAACATTAGATGCATTTAAATATGAACTTCACGGGAAAGAGGGAGGAGAGGAGCTGCTGGTTTGGAGACGTGTTAGCGTTCATTCAGATGGAAGATGTTAAAAAGACGTTGGAAAGTCGGGTCCTAAACCAGCTCTATGGGACATTTTGGACAAAGAATGACGGTAGGAAGACAATTATTCTCTGCTGTTTGTGTTGTTAAGTCCCACAAGTTTCCTAAATAGGTTACATGGTCCCAGGTGGAGTGTTGGGGATCCAGTTGATTTCTGGTTCATTTAACAGTTTGTTTGTTTTTTTGTTTTGTTTTTTTACAAACTGTAAGAAAAACAAACCTGCACTCTTAAAAAATAATGAGGGTGTCTCAAGTCCGAGTCAGGGAAAATTTAGAAACATTGAGAGGCTAAAACCTGTTTTATCCTGGAGTCTCATTCAAGAACTTCCAAAGATCAATTCATTCCTGCATATTTAAGAAAAAAAACCTTAAAATCTTCTTTTTCTAAGTAGCCTACATGAAGTCATGACTTTTAAATAAATTATTTCCTGTTAGTGCTACTTGTTGTTTGTTCTCCACATCGATGCCATGAATGATCCCAGAGTGACTGTTAGATGTTCTAGCTCACTTAGATCCCCTGACCATCATCCAGTCCTAAACGCTGTTTCCCTGCTCAAACACATCTGGCTTTAATTAGTGGGTCATTGACAGACTTGTGTAGACCTTGAAGACCAGCTGATGGCCGTCCAATCACATGTGACTGAGCAGGGACACATCTAAAACATGCAGGACAGTGGGCCCTGAGGACCAGGATGAAGACCACTGCTGTAAGAGATGAAAAAGAAGCAGATTCAATAAATAAATAAATGAATAAATAAAAGTGAGGACACAAAATGAGGATTTTGTCAGATGGATCACGTACAGTCGCTTTGACATCAGCATGATCTCTAAAAACATTCATGCAGCGCTGTGTTACAGATGCTGCTGCTTTTATTTTATTACCTGCTCTTGTTTGTCTGCAGCACATTTGACTTGACATCAGAGCATCTGAATGTTCTCAAGGTTCCTTCACTGTAGTTCAGTTGATCACGTTTAAAAATGAAGAGTTTGTCTTTAATCTGTTCTTCAGTGTTGAGTTCAAACACAATAAATGAGTGTATTCCTTAAATACTGTGCTCGCTATTTTAATCTCTAAGTAGGCATAACTCCGACTATTCCAAACACATTTTAAAGGATATCAACCAATTATTGTTATCATTAAAATCTATAAAACCTATCCAGATGTTATTTTAAACCAGTATCGATCACCTGCAACTCTGGCTTTATTTCATCAACGACAGGTTTTCTAACCTGAAGTCTTCTTCATTCTCCTTCTGCCCTCGTTCCCAACATTATCTAGTAGATAGGTCCCTCTACTGGTCACCTATGGCATTACACTTCCCTGCATCCCAACGTGACATCAGCACAGAAGAGGAACAAACAAACACAGAAAAGTGCTTCACTGAAGGACCTCAGAGACGTAGAACTACCTACGAGTCAGTAAAATGAAACCAAGCAGAACTGTCACTCAAACAGTCCTGTGGGTGGAGCTCTGGTGGAGGCGGGGCTTCAGCGTGGACTGACACAGGACAGGGATTAGGACTTCATTACCCAGCATGCAGTATGTGTGTGTGTGTGTTTGTAAAATCCCTAAAGAGGATTTGTGGATCAGAGAGACGACATGCCGCTGAAGAGGGAAGG
>JBAMYA010012015.1:0-17470 GCA_037176975.1 Arrhamphus sclerolepis | reverse complement strand
ATAAGGTAATGGCTGTTATGTTCATTTATTTTCAGTGATGCTCCTTGTTACATGTTCATTGCTGGATTTATGGAAAACATCAGCCAACATAATTATTATAATGGATATAAATAAAGAATACTTATACTATAACGTAAATTAGAAGCGTAACACAAAAAACTGTATTTTTACGCCTATTTTGAATTTTACTCGAATACAAATACAAATACTCTCCCCCCTGCACTCGACTGCAGGCCACTGATTGGCCAGACTGATAAGTCTTAAGAGCAACTTCTTCGAACACACCATATTTAAAACCAGTCAACAGCGACCGTGATTTTACTTCTATAGGCTAGAAATGCAACAAATATACCAACACCGTGGTCCAATGATGCCTCAATGTCCTCCATACTTCTGTGTTGCATACAGAGATGAGAGGAGAGTTTTCAACCACCTTGCCATGTCGATCACACCGATATGGAGGTGGTACTCAAGTGTAATGGAAAACCATGACAGAAAACCCAAAGGCTCACGAAGTTCAGTTGAGTAAAGGCAAGTAGTGTGAAAACTGTGTAATGGAAAAGCACCAATAGATGTTATGACTGACTGTTGATAAGGAAATGTCTGAATAATAAAACTGTGACAAATACTTTCATAATTTCAATTCCCTGCCATCCAGATCAGGTAACCTTCAATCCAGAAATCTGTATTGAATTCAGAATTGACAAAGCCTTCTTGCTTTGTGGTGCATGCCATTGCTTGTTCACCTGGATTTGTGAGACTTTGAATTTACCTAAACATTTTGAGATACCGTGAGAGTTTAGATGGCTGAAACCATCTAAAATGTTTACCTGCAGCCTCCAGTAGTTAAAGTAATGATGATGTACAATTTGAAACCTGTTGAGAAGGACACATTTTTATTTTATTCCCCCTATTTTTCTCCCTTTCGTTCACTTTTCTATGCAAGTAATTAGTTTGTTTGTTGAGCCAATATGGCACAAAATTAAAATTATTAACCAATTTTGATCAGGCAGGAAGGGTCAACAGGTCACAGAGATACATAAAACATGCACACATAAATCCTTATACATGCATGCTTGCTCCATCCGACCATGGGGATGGTACTGGCGGTATGATTCAGCTCACTGCCAGCTCAGCTGCTGTTTTTAATTAAACATGTATTGACTAGTAAGGATGTTAATGAGGTTTTAAAGCTGCTTAATCCTTGTTGTTGTTGTTGTTGCATTAACATGAGCAACATGTACATAGACTCAATACAATAATTCTCACCTAAGGAAAAGTACTCAGGTTTTCGTTGCGCATCTCAATCTGTTTGTCCGAGGTAATCATCAACTGTCGATACAGGAAAAAGTAATTGATTTAGCTGCTGTTGGAAAGAGGAGCTGATGGTGGCAGCAGCCAGCCACACTGCTGTCTGCTCCTCGTTTAAAATCAACAAATCTATCAGGAAGAGCTGTTAGATTTACTGTTTGATTAGACTTGACAGAAAAAGCAATTTTCAGTCATGAGTTGGGATGTCAGATCATTCATGCATAGATGTTAGCTGTTGTTCATCCCCTGCATCCATGCAGTAGATGGGAGATATTCCCCAAAGAGTTACTCCATTACTGCTGTTGCTGCCTCCAAAGTTTCAAACCATGAATGGTAAGCACCTTTGGTTGAAGCTGCCCCCTGGCCAAAGGGCAACAACGTTCACATTTTACCATGACATGGCAATGAAGAAAGTGCACTTGCTTTTACAGTTGACAGACAGCAGGTTAATTGACTTACACCTCTCCAGCGCTACTCTCAAGAAAGAGTCTCCCTCCAGAGGCTAACCAATCCTCTACCTCAGCCATAGAGATCATGCTGATCTGTAGAAACTATGTGTACATGAAGACCAATTGGGAGTGATGGCATAATTTCTGTATAATAACATTCTTTGAAGCTGAATTAAGAGAATTAGTTATCTCAGTAACAACAACCCTGTTGTAGATTGGCAGAGACTCATCTTTAAAAGGTAATTTTAACTGGACTCTTCAAAGCAAAATTATGCTGGAACCTGCAGTCATCATCCCGGCCATCGGCCTTTTACAGATTTCATGGTCTCAAATGTTGTTTCAGTGGTGACATGAAATGACTGCAAATGACTGTTAGTATAGTAGTACTATTAGTATGGCTAAGCAAAGTTTCATCGTCAGACCCATCCAGATCAACAACACAATCATGGTATTAACACTCACTGTTAATTAACACACAAGGACAAGAAAACATTCTCTTTAAAATATGACCATGATCGTTTTTATATTCACACCTCAGAAGTCAATATAATGCTAAGCGCTAAGTAGCATAAATCACAATGGTTAGTTGTCATAGCCAACAGTAGAGCCAATGGCTAGTTGTCAATCAAACCACATCAAATGACATCCAGGAATATGATTGACAAGCTTTATTACGTAATAAAATTTAATATGTTGGGGCACAAAAAAAAAAAAAAAAAAGTCACTGCTCATACAGTTGTCCTGGATGTCAAGTGTAACTAAAGACCAAAACATTTTTTTTTTTTGTACCAGGAAATATGTTTAATTCTTTTTTAAAGTTTTTGTTAATTTGAACATGGGAGTCCATGGGGATTTGCTCTGCTTTGGAGGCAGCACCTCATGGTCAGTTGAGGAACTGCAACAAAACTTTGCTGCTGACTGGGCTTCAATGTAGAAGTGGGATGGTTTTTGCTTGGTCCCCACCCCATCTTTGAAGGAGAGTACATGCAGTATGTGTAGAGGTGATTATCGCAACCCAGCTACATCATTAATGAAAAGTAGATGTGTAACTCTCTTGAGGCAACCAAACCAGACCCCCTCTACCCACATGATTTTTGTCCATGTAAGTTATGAACAGATGGTCCAAATTCCACCTGGAGCGATTCTGACGTAACAAAATAAGTTACTGTTGTGTTTTTTTTTTTTAATAATTAAAGATGTGTATTTGAAATGGTCCATAAGAACTGTATTTTGCCCATGTGTGCTTTAAAGCCAATAAGTAGTAATAAAGTAAACAACTGAAATGTTTATTAACAGAAGATTTTTTTTCTTTTTCTTTTTTTTTTGTTAAACAGCAAACTCTTAACACAACACAGCATTGAAATGACACTTAACCCTTTGAGTACAGGTGTGGTTGGCCACCTTAATGTGGAGAAGTAACAATGAACAGAGAATGCAACTCCTCCATCATTAAAAACAAGCACACTGGGAGCTAGAAGATCTGAAACTGCTTTTCTATTATTTAAATGGAAAAATCCAACACCTTGCTTTTTTTCCCCCACTAGGGACTGAATCAAGAAAAAACATTTTCATTTTAAACAGTACTTTTCTTCTTCTTCTTTTTTTTTTTTTACATGTTTACATAGTTCCATTTTGTGTGGATCACATGAAGAGATTTTTCAGTTCAGATCATACAAAGAGTAAAAGAAAAGAAGGATCTGATGATGCAGCGAAGAGTCCATAAAGCTCCTCGTCTGCTGGAACACCTGTTTACACTTGTATGATTTCAAAAGTCTGCTCCTGTTGAGACTTAGTGGGGGACGTTGATCAGTGGTTTGTATTTACAGACACGGAGACGAATTAAATCCTAAATACAGTGAACAGACAAACTATGACAGATACTAAAAGGGTTAAGGCAACAATAGAAAAATAAAGACCTACTTAAAAACAACTGAAATGTTGCTTCTCTCTTATATTCAGTTTACAACACTCAGATCCTAAGAAGCTGTGGTGGTGAGAGTTATTCACACAATCCTATTCTCTTTACAGAACCCTTCCATTTACACAGTATTTACAGCAAAGAAGGAACCTATCCCACAAAAAGAAAAGTAGTAGTCCACTTAAATTAACATGTTATCCAAGAACACAATGATAATTAAGAAAAAAAAAAGAATGTATCATATGTCTTGTCAGTTTGTAAAACATTTTCTCACAGACTTTCAAATTGTGATTTACTGTAGTCTTATTCCATATCAAATGAATAGAGCAGTCTGAAAACCTTGTTTTTCAGTGAGCTTTTGTACAAATGTCTGCTTTTGATTGCTGTAAAACTTTGATATTAAAGACACCATTTATGTCACATTTGTCATTGTGGGTGTGCTTTGTGAACAGATGAGATTGTGTGCAGAGAGAAATGTGCTGGTGAGGCATGAAGATTTTCAGAAAAACTACAATGACACAGCTGAGTCATTGACGCTCTCCCTTTGAGAGGCCACGCAAGAAACTGTTCAGGTCAGTTTGTGAAAGGACCGATAATATTTTCAAATCTCTGTGCACACAAAATGAAACTATAGATGGATATACATATATACACATAACATGAGTTTTAAATGTTCAAACTAAGGGGACCCATCAAACTGGTGTCAGTTCATCAGTTTTTCCAATAAAGCTCGTGAACATGGCTGTCCAAAGCTACATCCACACTACTGTGTTTTTCTTTAAAACTGTGAAACCTTTATGCTTATGCCTTGAAATTACCCTACTCTAGCACTTCACAACCTTCAAAAGTGTAAAAACGTTTGATCTGCCATGAACCAATTTTACTTTATAATCACTGCTATTGTAAAAACCATGAACACTTGTTAACAATTAAAGTTTGATTATTTTTTGAATGTGTGCTACATGGAAGAAGTGAAGCAGGGGTTCATTTAATTTTCATATAAGGCAGGAGTGTCCAAATTCCAGTCCTCAAGGGTCACTGTCCTACATGTCTTAGATGTTTCCTGTTTCAGTGTACGTGATTAAGATAAATGGGTCGTTAACAGACTTGTGCAGACCTTCATGACAGATTGAGTTATTCATTTAAATCATTTCATTTGAAAAAAAAATCATGTAAGACATACTTGACAGAGGCCTTCCAGGACTGGATCTGGACACCCTTGATATAAGGTCATAGTTTAGGCGTAGGCCAGATCAAACCAGTTTGTATTCTTTCTCTGATCCAAAAGCATCTGTTTCCATGAGTAAACTCAAACATACACAGTTTATGAATGAGCGATGTCTAATTGTACAAGTGCCATTGTGCTCTTTTTGGTAAATGACAAAAGCAAACTGTCTTCTTTGACTTTACTCAAGTTACTGCCATAATTTGACTCTTTGTTGATCATAAATTTCAAACAAAAAGATCACAATTATCCTTTGTATGTAATCTCTTTGCTGTTTGTGAATGATTAAAGCGGTGGCATCGCTAGTGCCCAAGAAGGATCACTGCCCTCTTTTTAATTGAAAACTTCCACTGGGTGCTCGAAGCATTCAGTGTTTCACAGTCAAAGTCAGTTTTTTGACCATTATGAGGGCTCACTCAGGTATTTGAACTCGACCGATTTTTCAGTGTGGACTTATGATCTTTCTGTAAGTGTATGCATGTGCGAAATATTGGACATCACCAGTGTGATCATCACCGGAAAATGGTGCAGAAACACCCCTTAAAAATGATGCAGACAACAGAAACATGAAAACGTAACAGCAAACACTATTGACTTTGTCGTTCTCAGTATCAGCTGGCCACGTACATCTTATCTGGAATTAATAAAATCGCCTGTGCAGGTGGACAGCCTGAAAACAACCTGCAGCAAAGGTTATTCCCAGCAAAGTTTTCAGACTGTTTTTCACTTGTGCGTGCTTGCACACATGGATGTGGTAACCATTTATGGTGATGTAATGGATGGAGTTTTCTTCCAACATAGTGCTTGGAACATGGATTAGTTTTGTTTTGTTCTGGAACAGCATTTTGGAATGAGGACAGATGAGTGTGGATGTAGCCTAACATTTTTAAAATTGTTAATGTTCATTTGCTGCCATGGAGGGGCTCAGATGAAAATAACCAGATGGTTCATATTGGAGTGATCTTCAGCGACAACCTAAAAGAACACAATGATGCATGAAAATGCTCATGTCTCCCTCATTTCACTAGGAGAACATCTTGTTATACACCACAATCAAAACTGAAGCCATGCAAAGTCATGCAGTTTAATCAGCCCTTCAGAGTTTGAGTTCTAGTGAATATTGTTATCTTCAGTTGGAACCATTTTTGAAGCGACATCCGTTTATATGTCTCCTGACTGATTTAACTAACATTCATAATTAACAGGTAGTTTCTCCTTTTTCTTAACATTTACTCAAAAATGCTTCACACTGGAGAAAAATTCTACATGGCGTGTCAGTTTTCATCTTATCAGGTAATTGTTTCATAATCAATGTAATTGCTTTCCTTGTTGCTTTCAATATCTGTGCTCATTTCATTGTTCGGAAGTCTCTCATAAAAGAAAAAGAAATTGGTTATAATGATACTTGAGGAAAACACATTTTATTTTATGTTTTTCTCAAGGATACTCGAGAGTTTGAAGTGATTGGAGAGTGATCTGGAAGAGAGTAACGGTGTCGAAGAGCTTTGAATTGCAGCAGGAAAAGCAGTGGACTCTTCTGCCATAATAACCCTAGTTGTCTGTAAACAGATTCAACACTTGGTGACCTTCTGGCATACTCAAACTCAGGACTGCATGACATGGCTTTAATTATCCGCACTTGCTCCAGCTTTCTTTCTTTTTTTTTTTTTTTTGTCCCTGTGCCACTGTGTGCCATATGGTGCAAGTCGCGGAGCCCTGAGAGACGCAGGAGAAGTCCAATCCACTGCAAGCTGTGCAGATTTAATCAGCAGCTCTGGCTGGTGCTTGTCCTGGCTTGCAGAAGTCTGTTGTGCACTATAGCACTGCTTTCACAGACTTCTGATAACATGACTTGTTAAATGCAAGCATCTGGTGTTCATCCTCATCAGAGAGAAGGTGATGCTATCTCAAAGTGTCAGATATAGAAGTGTTAATGAATAGAGAGGTTTGCCCCAGTTCAGTGCTTAGATGTGGTGAAAGATATGGTTAATTTTGGGTTTGGCATTTTATGGATATGAGGACTGAGGGAATAAGCGGAGCTGAATTTTTAGAAATCAGGGCAGCTGATGGTCAATTTATGGTGCCAGTTTTCTTTTGGTCCAAAATGTTGTAGTGATTTTATTTTTTCCCTCCCCTATAGGCTGCCTTAAATAGCCATTTATGAAATACGTTTGAAAATCAAATTTATTAAATAAAAGCAGTTCCACAAGTTGAAACAAAGCAGGGTCTGACAGCAGTCTGTGGCAAAGACCTCCACTGTAGACTATAAATATGTGACCTCCATCTTCTGAAGCACCTGACTCTATTATACTACCCTAATCCTTACCACTTGAGAGTGGAGCTCCAATTTATCGCTTGATCCTTCCTTGTTTAGCGGCTAATTCTTCTCCGGAATTGGTAGATACTGATTATTTAATCAATAAAAATAGGCAGAAAATTTGTTGGCCCTCCGTCTGGAGAAGAATGCTTGAATAACATTTTGTCTTCTGACTTTATCAGAAATATTTAAAAGTGAGTTTCAAAGAAGCCTGCAATATTGAGCAGAAATAAGAAAAAAAAAGTCAGTGCATTCTTCAAATGCTATAAATGCACAGATATTTTTCCCCCTTTCCCATTTTTGCCACTGTATTGATTTGAAATTTGGAAGCATGCATGTAATGATTGAGGACATGTAAATCTGTGATGGAAGTGAATGACAGACTTTTGGAGACTCCGGAAGAAGATGACAAATTCTCAATGGATAGTCTATTATGTGACAAATATCTTGGATGAAATCTTACCATTTACAGGAGTCAATGTCAGCATTACTGAACCTGTAAAAGGTAAAGACAAATGCTAAGATGCTAGAGATTGTTGTAAGAAGTAAGTTAGGGTAGAGCAGAACCTGTGTACAGAGATCGTGGGTGATTCCTATTCATCCTAGCCTGATTGATTAGAGCCACTTTTAGACAGATGGAGGGTCTGAAAATGAGCCATAGAACGTCCTCATCTAGCGGGACCAGCTATTCTCCTCGAACTGCCTCTGCATGTAGCTGGTTAGCGCTACAACCAATCAGAGCAACAAACAATGTGATGTATTCAAAGTAACGCAAACTCATCAAATGGAGAGTGTTGGGGAGAAAAGTGACTGGAGAGAGATGCCAATATAATGAAAATGGAATCCAACGACTGTTGCCGTTTTACAAGCACAATTTGAAAATAACCAGTGTGCTCAAACACTCGGCATATTTCTTTGAAAAATATAACCTTTCATTCTAATACCAGCTTGTTACTGCTAACATAAGATATATATATCAGATTACCTCCTGAATAGCTTTCTTTGTCGCAAGTTAAAGCAAGTTTACCAGATGCATCTTATCATTTGTAAATGAGATGGGCCTCATCCACGCCAATACCTAAGAGACTGTCAAGTCAAATTTTATTTAATGACTGTTGTTTACCATCCAGACTACACTGTTGCAACTCTGTAGGCCGTCTCCACCTCCACCACCAACTGTTTCAGTGTAGGTGGAGACGGCATTGTGCCATGAGTGAATGTACAGTTACTAAGTTGCTCACTGTTGTGTTGGCTCAGGGGTAGGTCAGTAACATGTAAAGACTGTGTTACTTTCTAAGATGCGAGTGAATAAACTGAAGATTAAGCTTCAGTTTAATCAGTGAGGACATTTATTAGCTGACAGAAGTTAAAAACTCTTATGTCAAAGAATCTTTTACTAGAACATACTTCCAGCCAACCTTCATATCTGACAATTGGACATATGAAAAAAAAATTGTTTTAACAAATACACTATCAATTATTTGTCAGAACTGAAGTAAAAATGTAAATATACCTGCTGGTTCTTTTTCCAAGGACAACTATTCTGACTGACAGGTCACAACACTTGGAGTTTGGAGAGGTTTTCTGAACAAGAATTATTATTAATTCTATGAGGAATAGCCATCTGTGTCAACATAAATCACACATGGAAGAGGGCTCTGGTCTGACCCTGACTCAATAGACGAATACAGTCTACATGGAAAATATTAAATCTGAACCATTACATTTGTTTTGACTCCTTAGAGTTAAAATGTAATGAAAATTGAAAGATGAAACACAGGCACATCTCTATTAACCTTCATTCATTTTGGACTATCTCATGAGTGCTCCCTAAACAAATGCAAGTACAGAGGTTGAACATTCTCCAGGTGAATGAGGATGATCATATTAGTTGGTGGTAATAGCAAAACTTTACAATCATTTTCAAGTGAATGCATTCCTTTTTGTCACCACAACAATACATGTTTTACAATAATTTTCTGCAAGTGACCAAGCAATTGTGAGGCTTTGCTCAGGTAATAGATACAGATGAGTCACCTGAACATCTGACCAGCTGTTTTCTTCTGGTTTGTGATTCAAGACACTACACAAGTTTTCTCAAGACATTATAAGTGAAATGGGATCAAACACAAAGATGCCTACACGACACAGTGACTGTGGTGAGTGTGACTTTGGGCTCAGTTTCCTCCTGAGTCACACTAACTGTCCATCATCAGTTAAAAACCCAGTCTCCACACCCAAGTCTGTCCAGCGTGTGTTTTCACTGCTCACGCTGCCATGCACATGTGAGCGCAAGTCTGTCTTATGAATCCAGGGGGAGGTCGTCGGATGGTGGAGGGCATGTAGTGGTCCTGCAGTGAAAGAGTTTCAGTTGTTCTGAAGACAGTCCAGATCCACTGAACAGCAAACGTTCCCGTTCTGAACAAAGCAGAAAAGACAAAAATGAAGTATGTTGGGATTGTACTATATGCAGTGAAATAAGTCAAAGTTCATCTAAGATTTACTGTTTTGAGTTTTTCCTCTTATTTGGGTTTGTAGGTTGGTCTGTAGTTAGAGATGAGAAAAATCCATGTTTTTGTTTTGTAAAATAGTGGTTTAAATAAAGCCAGTTAAAAACTGCTGGAAAGGTGACTGTAAATGGCAAGTGATTATGTTACTTGCTGTGGAAAAGAGTTTAACAATTTTACAAGCATAGAGGAAATGGGTTCAAGCTGAGATAATAAGTTTTAAATACACAGATAGTTTCAAATTACTGCTCTGTGCCAAAATTCAGAAAGTAGTTAATTTGGCTCTGTGGATCATGTTCTGCACCTTTGTTGTAGCAATTTAATGAATTAGAGTTGCACAAAACAGTGTTTACCAGTTTATGTTTTTATCTTCTTCTACAAGTTCCTGAAAAACAAGCATTTTACCTTTTTAACTACAAAACTTCATGTCTGAAAACTTTATCTAGCGGCTTGTTAGTCATTTTCCTCACCCTCATTAGGAATCACAATCCAGGACAATTCCTCTGACATACTAATTTACTCATTCCTGTTAGTTTATATCAATCTGTTTAAGCTGTATCACTGAAGATAGTGCTCTTTAGTACCCTCTCTGGTTGAGAAGCGTGATTGCCTGTTAGCACAGTCGTAAATACTGAAGCTGTGTGAGCCTCTCTTGGAAACAATCACTACATCCAACTCGGAGTAACAATCATAAACAGCATGCTAGCGATTGAAGCTGCCCACATTACCTCATCTCCCAACTTCTATTACAAAATAAACTATGAACTAGTGAGCAAACACAGAACTCCAGTAATACAGCCTAATAACAACCAAACTTAAAGGATGTAGATGGAAAAATATATGACTTACTAATCCAATAGCAGCAAGGCTAGGACACCAGCCAACCTGTGTCTGCCCTGTAAAACTACTTTTACACATTGATTGACGGCTGGGAGGCGTGTCAGGTGGGCATGAGCACGGTCCATGCAGCAGAAGAGATTTGTCTTGTTATAAGTTCTGTTGGGTTGCTTTTGGCTTCTGAGTAAGAGACAATGTACCATGTTCATACAATTATTTGTTGTATGAACATTTATTTAGCAGGATGAACTAAGCATTCAGTCCGGTAGATCTTGGTGTTTTCATTCTGTAACAATGAGAGTAACAGATTATACTGATGCCTGGAATTTACTTGCTTTTTGACTTTGCAGTGGCATCTAAAAGCTGGTTTATGCTTCTCCAACTCTGTCACATTGGAGACACGCAGTTGGATTGACAGAGACGTGAACTGATCATGCTTCTCCATCGCTCAGAGAGTATTGTAAAGCAATTCACCGCCAGGACAATAGGGGGCGTAGCATTTTTTTTTTCCAGGGATCAGCCTGCTATCCCGTCTGTGGTTGTCATCGTCGCATAAATAAACAATGAACAGCCACAGACCTGATGCGCATCCTGAAAAGAACCCAGAAAACAGGTCGTGCAGAAGCTAAGAATATGTTGGAGCTCCTTTTTGAAATGGACCTCAGGGAAGAATGGAGACCAAGACCTGCTGATGGCATTGGAAATGATCGACATTGAACAGAAAATGCTCCATTCACTCTGCTGGGGTCCATTTCAGCTGTTCTGATAACCGCTACATCAAGTTGTTATAGCAGGGGCTATCAGCCTAGAGGTAGCTGACCAATCACAGACTTGCTCTATCAGTAGGCTCTCTGTCATTTTTACAGATAGTTAGCAAATTGGGGAGGTATCAGTCACCCGTCGGAGCGCTGCTGTACATGTTGGAGAGGGCTTTGCATGTCTCTAGGACACTCCATGGTTTAATCTATGTTTGACTTTAGCTGCTGAGTTTCCAGAAAGGCATCCTCGCACGAGTAAACATACATTGATGAGTGACCAGGTGAGCAGTCTTTTATAGATGCACATTTAAAAGCAGTTGGCGATACCCTGTTCCAGGTGGTTAAGCTGTTTCTTTTTGGCCAGTCCTCAAAACAAATGTTTAAAGTTCACACTAGAGAGCAGCATCTAAAACAAGTTGAGCCAAAAATATTTGGAGTTCATTAGCACACAAATCTTCATCTTGGGAAAGCCAGGTGAGCCTTGGCTTGGAGCCTCTTGTGGGAGGGTTTTAAACAGAACAACACAATTTATCTGATGCAAGGAAGTCTGGATAGTACAACAAGGCTCACACACAATAATACACACAGCGGTCACACTGCCTTCACATAAAACATAAAGGCTAATATTACATCAAAGAGTCTTGTTTTTTAATGATGTGTTGAACTGCACCAATGAGTCTATTTTGTCTCAACCCCCCACTTGTTGTGGTCCCTGTAGGTGTACACAATCCAGGTGGGGATCCCTGCCAATTATATGCCCGCCTACAGCACACACTTAGATGCCTCACAATAGGTCTGATAATGAGAATGGTGTGGACTTAACTGGCTTTGACTGTGAACAAAAGGCTGTTGACCAGATGGATTCATCTGGAAATGACACATCATTGTCACTGAGACACTCCTTCACTCTGGATCAGTGAATGTGCAGGGAATGACAGAGTGAACGAACAGAAGGAAAAATGGATCAAAGCAGTATGAGGAACTGATTTGGCCTTTGCTGAACGTATTAATGACTGAGTTGAATGCGGAGTCAGTGGGTGAACTTGTGACAGAAATGCATGATGAGTTAATCATTTCAACTGACTTTAATCAAGGTTCATTTACAACTGGGATCTCTGACTGACCTGTTAGATTTAGTTTTCACAAATTGGTAGAAATCAACACTGGCTCTTCCCAACAAAACAGATAATTTTTTCCATTACTTACTGAGGATGGTAAAGAGTAATTTGAAGTACTAAATGTTTAGAGGCCTTCTTTGGATTTGATTGAGTATTGCTTGTATCATGTGTGACTCAAAAGTGGATGTTTAGCATTTGGGATGTTCAGGTTTTTGAGCAAGATGTTTGGGCTTGTTGCTGTTTGTATGCTTTGCAACTCCTTCTTCACCCGTTTCTTTCCATTAGAGGTACTGGAAGGTGAAACATCTTGAAAAACAAAGAAAAATTAGTCCAGTTTCCTTGATTCAAGTCTTTGAGGATTATGGTGCATTTACACATACTGTGTTGTGTGAATGTCATGATGTATTCAATAACAAAAGGGTCTTTTTTTGCAAGACAAATTTGCTATTTGTTGTGGATTCGAGTTTGAAAATGGCCTACTATGGATTTTCCAGTGACCTACCTTACACTTGCAGGTGGTGCAGGATGACTTGGGCATTTGCCACGTGTCCCCACTCAGGCGGGTGACACCTACGGGGTCCTTGCACGTCTGCCGGATGTCATACGACAGGTTGTCAGCCAGGCAGGGGTCTGTGACGCAGCGTGGGCAACATTCACCCTCCGCCACTGCTGTATACTCGCACATCAACACGGGACAAACTAGAGGCCAGCAGTCTACTTCCCCCTCCTGTATAGACAGAGGCCAATGTAAGAAAAAAAAGTCAGCTGAATTGTTTTTATGTGTTGGTTTTATTGTAAAGATGCAGATACAGCTCACATACTAATGTTGTCACATCTCAAATGAAAGAGGTGTAATAATAAACAACCATTACACACACACATGCGCACACACACAAATAATAAATGCTGATTTAATTTTCTGTTGATAGAATTCATGCAGTGCCTCATTTATTTTGTGTGAGTGTTTTATTTTTATGTACTGACCATGCAGCGACACTGCTGGCAACCATACAGCCAGGACCCTCCGCTGCGGTAGAGTGTACGCCCACTCTGGTCCAAACATTGACTGCTGGGCCTGTTGTCACAGCCAGGACAACAGTACAGATCCTCATCGGGGTCTCCGCAGTTGCACGGTCTCCTTCTGCAATACGTCTGCCCGTCCTGTAAAACAGACATCACAGCGGTAAGAGGGTTACTGACTTGTCACTACTGTTTATCACAAGAAACTTGTGCTCTATAGAAGGGGTTAGCACTGAGTAAAAGATCTTGACATCATAAGCTCTCTTCACCAAGTTATGTCCAGTGTGCAGGTGCGGCATGGTGTTCCCTTGAGCCTAAACTATTCTACTCTACTACTGTCATCTTCTGTGTGCAGAAGTATGTACTCTCAATAACAAACCAACACTCAGTAAAAGCCAGTAGCACCATAAACTACCCTGTGAACAGCGATGACTGACATTTGTTTTGGGTGTTCAGGTGGAAACCTCGCATCAAACGGTGTTTCATTTAGCTAGCTCCACTACACCTCCAGGAGGCTAAACAGTTACTTCTATAGTGTCCCAGAGTCACTCCCATAATGCCAGCTCTCACTGCTCCACCACACCACCAGAACAACGACAACAAAAAAACTCTTTTGTAGTGTGGATAATGGAGCTACTTTTAAAGGCAAAAATAAAAAATAAAATAGCATAACTTATATTTATATATTTTTCAGTGTTTTCCATCAGTCATGCTTTGGTTTCCCTGGTAACATCTGAGGGTTTAACTAACATAGAGTATGAGCCTGTCATGGCGATTCCACCATTCAAGGATTACATCCTCAGAAAGCCGAATTCTTGGACACTTACTTGTTCAACTAACCTAACTTTGAAATGAACTCAAAATGGCATTCAGCTAGCAAGATTCAAAGCCAGTAACAATGTGAACATTTAATTGAATGAAATTCAGATGTTAATACCAGCTAGCTATCCGCCATGTAAAACAGCTGAATGACCATTTGGCCACAAATACAAACACAGGGAGGACTGGGTTAATGCTAGAGCAACTTAATATCATTACTATTCTTATAAAGAAAACATCCTCTGTGCTTTATACACAGCTCATTAGCTTCAATAAAAAATTTAAAACAACAAGATGCACTGAGCAAAAACTCAGCTGGTGGCCAGCTGGTCAGGAATGCAAAGGTGACAGTAAGAAAGAAAAATTAACAAAATATATTACAAACCACACCACCGATTTCTTGTGCAAGTTTCTATCATACAATTAGTATATGTTGTGGATTTAAATTAAGAGATATGTGTGATGATAGGGTATGAATTTCACTATGCACCAGTGTTGTGTTGCACAGGTAAAAATGTGAATTAGTTGCACAATTGCAAAGATAGTCTATCTATAAAGTACATTATACCCATACTCCAAGGTCCTTGTTAGAAAAATTCAAGACCTTCAAATATTTTCAAGGCGTGCATTCAAAGCCATCTCAGACATACTTAGAAACATCTACAAAAATGATTAAATGTTGTTGGTACAGTTTATAAGCATGATTATTTAAAAAAATCCATTATCTATACCAGTGTCTTCTATTCAGGCTCATGGGGGTCTGCTTGATGTTGATGGGGTTGCTGTAAAGTTTTTTTTTTCCATATTTACTGCTCTTGGCAACTCAAGGAGTCATGTAAGCAAACCACTAAGTATACCCCTGAGAGTCCTTAATGTGTTTCAGCAAATTTCTCTTTTTGAACAGCAATCTAGTATAGTTCTCCATTAGTGTGACAGGTTTGGCATCTGGGCTGGCATTCAAAGTCCCATGCTGTGATGTACATCGTTCCCCCAGCCTCTATGTTGCTGGCTCTCCACGTCTACCTGGAGAGAACTTTATCGTCCATTCTTTACTGAGCTGAGCCAGCACTGTCTGGCCCCAGTACAATTTTGTTATAGAGATGTAAAAATGTTACATAAAATGTCTGTTAGAAAATGCACGAGGACCATAAAATCGCTCTGCAGGCCGTTAAAAGGCCAACGCAGAGCCAAAGTTTTATCGATGCATATTGTCTGGCCACAGTGCAACCGCTCAGTTCTGGGGTGCCGATACCAATGCCCTTGGTCTTTACAGTTACGACCCTCAACTGGCCAGAAAAGCACCAGCAGGATACTTTTATGAGGGCAGACTGTCCATTTTAATGAACACTACCAAGACCAAGGTTCTATGCCAATGCCAAACTTTTGTGTTAAACAAAATAGCTTTTCTTTCTTTTTTTTTTTTTAATAAATGGTGTTTTTATGATGAATTTGATGCTGATGGAATTCTTTCATACATTCGTTCTTCCTTCACCCCAACAGGTGTGATTGTTTTTTTTAGTGCCATCATAAAGGAGATCATATTTCTATTTTTGTCTTAAGTAATTTTATTTAAAATGAGTTTTTGGCTTTTGTGTGTACACTTCTGGATATTTCTATGGAAGTACATTTTAAAAGGGAAAGCTTCAATAAAGAAATTCATGTGGACAAATTTTTACTGCACACACAAAAACTGTGTTCAGCTGGCTAAATTTAACATGTGAGGTGACCAATCATAGGAGGGCCTCATCTCCACCTGCAAAGTGTCAAAACCAAGTGGCAACCATGCTACTTCCAGGTTGAAGATCAACCAGGAAGTAAGTTTTGTTGCAGATCCTCAACTGATATTGAGGGGCTGGCTCCAAAACAGACCAAATCTCCATTGACTCATGTTAAAAGTGCCAAATTTGCAGTGGAATTAAACATATTCACAGCCTGGTACAAAAATTGGGTTTGGTCTCTATCGTTGGAGTTTACATCCACAACTGTATGGAGAGTGAACTGTTTTTGTGCTTTGTCCCACCTCGTTGCCACATGGTGCCACACAGTCTGAGGAAAAATGGGCTTCAAATACTCTGTATTCAAATCTATGGGTCATGTGACCGGATAGTTCTACTAGTATTTTATAGTCAATGGTTCTGACCTACGCACAAGTAGAAAACAACTGCGAGCAACGAGTAAAACTTGAGTGAGAACATATAAGCTTCGAGAGTGCTTTGGCTCCACCCAGTGGCATTATTGTGCTCTCACGACAACTGTTTTGCTTGACTGGGCGAGTGTGTGGACTTCCTTTTCCGGGTCATCTGGCTGCAGGTTGTCCAGACGCTCAGCACTGCTCTCTCCTGTGGTGTTGCGCAATACGTTTTCAATTGTTCAGGTATGTTTTTAGCCATCTATCCTTCTGATTCATCCACTTGTATGTACTGATTTTTATAAAAATCAGTACATACAGATTTTTATAAAAATGGATTTGGTTATGTGCAGACGCTGGCAGGTGCAAGGCCGTGTCGGTCCTTTCCACATTTAGGTTATGTCCAGCTGGAGGCTCAGCATTTAGCCACCGCCAGCCCCACCGTGCTGCATTCAGGGCCGCTGCTGCTTTGTGGGGACACGATAAACCACTGTTCCTTCTGGATATACCGCAAGCTGATCTGTTTGTAGTGTTCCGAAGTCTGGTTTTGGTCAGTACTTCTCGTCCTGTTTTCTCAAAGACTGCAGATGGACTGATTCAAAGTGTTTTTGTTTTTTTTAGTTATTTATTTTGCATTTCTTCTTTAATTGTTTTTTTTTTAAATTTTATTTATTTGTTTGGATTTTTTTTGTTTTGTTTAATTGTTTGGGGTTATTTTGATTAACTGGTTTAGTCTTTCGAATTGTGCTTGAATAACATTTTGATTCTGTTTATGTTTTTAGAACAGAATTTTCTTTCATGAGTGATCATTTTTGTGTTTAGTATAGTTTCGATCTCGCAATAACCATCTTTTTCTGTTATTTCTGGTGCTGAGAGCCTCACTGGTGAACCCCCTTCCCATCCTTCGTGGTGATGGTATCTCCTTGTGTGTAGTGCCCCCATTCACCTCCCTTTTTTTTGGTTTTGCCTGTGTGTGTGTGTGTGTGTGTGTGTGTGTGTGTGTGTGTGTGTGTGTACAGATAGTAGCAGGTCGTCGAAGAGGATGTGTGTGGCAGAGAGGAGG
>JBAMYA010011974.1:0-17473 GCA_037176975.1 Arrhamphus sclerolepis | reverse complement strand
AAAAAAAAAATGTATGTATATATATATATATATATATATATATATATATATATACACACACACACACACACATATATATATATATATATATAAAATCCCAGTCAGTGACTGCAGTAATATTGTCTAGCATTCGCCGTCTCTGCACACCTCAGTCTAGGCAGTTCTTGCTGCAGTTCCCAGAATGAGTCGCAAAGGCCTTAAGAGCACGAACAAGAATCTTCAAGAATGTCTTGAAGATGCATCTCTTCTGAACTCAAATCCTGTTCTAACATACTAACATTTTTAACTCTCATTTCATTCCACTTCTTATTGCATTTTATTAGTTCCCCTTTCTGTCTATTCTATCTGTCTTTTGTCCCTTACAGTTTCCTTCTATGGTCTTAGCACTTTGGACCTAGAACATGCTCTCCTTTCATACTGTAGTTTGAGTTTACTCCTAAATTTGCAAGTTCAAATGTGAAATCCAATTTTTCACATCCTTTAACACATTTTTTTTATTTTTACATTTTGCAAGTGTTATCATGCACTAGTAAAGAACAAAATGTATAATTTTTATCTTTTACACCTATTACTATTAGTGCTCTTTGCAGTAGATATATATTCCATGTTTGCTCTGTATAACTTAATCTTGCTTATATCCATCCTCATTTCAGCGCTTCACATTGCCTCTGTCTATTTTTCATGAGTGTCAGTGAAAACGTATAGGCACTCTTTTTCCACACAAGCCTTTTCAAACATGAAAGATGGCTTATCTTTTATACAATCATTTTTCATCATGTATTCTTCCAGTGAAAAATTCTGTTTCTGCCTCATACACACTGACAAATTCACAAAGCTTCCCTGTAGTTTGGTTGACTTGTGTGTGGGAGATGGATGTGGTGAAGGCTCCCTGATGTTTTTTGTCGTGACATATTTGGAGTGCAAGGCATGCAGGGATTGGTGTTCTGTGATTTTAAGAATATCTGCAGCCCTTAAAGTGACGACGCTGCTCACATCACATTGTTAGTTTGAATTTTTATTGGGGTGTTGATCTGTGAAAATGCTAAGCTGATCTATGAGAAAGATGAATGGTCCATGCTTTTGTAACGACATTGTTTTTGATTCTATGAAATACTTCACAATGTGTTTCTAAACTAGAAACCTTGTACCATTAACATGGTTTCAGTGCTGAAACCATTATATTATCACATATATCTCCTGAAGAGCCCCTCTGTATTTAAAAGCTACTCGCTTTTCTGGTAGAGCCCAGAAGGATCAAATAAGGAATAATTACTTTACATTTCTTTATTTTATAATTTACACATACTTCAAGTGACTCTGTCCTCCACTGTGCAAGTTTAGATACACCAGTTTCTTCTTTTCTATTGCCATCTTTAAATTATATGGAGCTGGATTAGCTATCATTTCATGGAAATAATAACATTGTTTACTCACATTGGGGAATAGGCAATCACCTGTCCAAGTGCCTGCAGAGTACGTCTCTCACAAATGCCTTCACATTTTCATCATGTTCGATCATACTGTGTACTTACAATATGACATTTTCTATCATTTACAGATCATAATATATGTCACATGATAATCATGCAACTATTTATTTAATAGAAACTAAGGGGGTATGCATGAAAAGCTTGTTAAAGCACTTTTAGCTTGAAGGGATTTTCCCTCAGTTCACTGAAATTTGTGGTTATTCACAGATATGCTGTATGGCAAAACTGGAAGTGAACAGTGAGTGAATTCCTTAATACACACAGTAAATGTCCCTTGTTCTCAAATTCCACTTTGTGAAAGGTGAACTCCCATGAAAAAAAGAATGCAGGAATCGGGTGCAATGATCCTTTTGTCCACTAACTTATAACAGCAAATACCGACAACAATTCTCTTTTTTAAACTTCAAAACATAGTAGTTGCAACAGGTGCAAAGGAACAATAAAGCAGGATTTATTTCATTTTATGCGCATAAGGACGTAAACCCCCCATTAAAAATGATGATGATAATAATGTATAAATAAATAAATAGAATAGGCCACTTGTTTTGTATAAACAAAGAGAAATTTTGATGGATCTTGGGATCATATGAAATAAAAGAGGACAATAATATATGAATATAAACGAGCAACAGAAGAACAAAAAAACACTGGAGGTGGGCAAAATATCACCGAGCACTGTTGCATGTAAATGTTTACCATAACCCGGAGAATTGTACAACATGTAATGCGGTGACACCTAGCAAGACAAGTCTAAATGCACATGACTGAACGAATGTGGCCCGGCCCCTCTGAGCTCCAGAGGTGCACACGCTCAGTCACACAGTCATGGTCTCGAGAGGAACATCATAGTGAATGAGTTATTAATATGTGCGAGACCAACCAACGGGTGTGCTATAGCAGTGCACCAGATGGAAAGTGACTTTCATATACCACCGGAAAAAAAAAAAAACTTCTTTTCTTGGAATAAAGTCGATAGGGAAATGAGTTTATTTGCCAACTTGTCACTCATTTTAAAGTGCACACAGCTGAGGTCACTCGCATGCTGTCACTCTCTTAACAGCTGAAATGAATTGAAGTTTTACTGCAGGTGATATGCACAGCTGTCATGGAAGAAAGAATGCTGCAACTAGCTGTTTGAAAAAGCACAAAAAAACAAACGGAAAAAATAAATTACAGCGAACCAAAAAGAAAAACAACTAATTTCCACATGCATGTATGGGGTCCAGCCCTTTAGCATATCATATGTATGTTCATGTGTCAGCTTAAGCCACAAAGAAATACAACGTAAAACAACAACTAGCATTACAGCTTTACTTGCATATACATGCATAGATTTACTAATATACTTAAGCCTATTTATCAATTTAGAACAAATCTTGCCAGTTCTGCATCATATTTAATTCCTCACAGGACTGGATTTACAGAAACACTCAAAGAGTGTAGTTTGCTTAAGTTTCATGTCTGCTTTGATACTCGTCTGTACAATAGAACAATGCGTTGCTATATTACAACCATACAATGTCACGATTAGAGAACAGAACTAATCACGAGTCGGAGGAATGATCCAGAACAACATGCACTTGTTCGCTGGTTGACTTTCAGGGACCAGAATCACAGTAGCCCGGGAAGGCCCACATTAGAGGCCACCACACGTTCTGCGCTTTGTATATACTTGGAGTCTTGTTATTTTGTTCGATAATTTTGGGATGAATTAAAATATTGCTCAAAATCTTTATGGGTCTGTTCACACTTGTGGTTTGGTACTTTTGGTCCTGACAACAACAAAAAATGATAAAATTAGTTTCGTTCGTAACTAGAAAGTCCTAGTTTGTTTGCGGTTGACATTAGCATTCAAAGCTTTGACTGACCAAAACATAGACTTGTAGTTCTTGAAACCGGTCCCAACCTATAATATCCAGGAAGGCACAGTTTGTTTGTTTGTTTTTTTGATCTCATTATACACCCCCTTCAAGTGGTACCAATCACATAACTTTTGTGACACAGACGGCGTTGGCATTCAAATTAAGTACAATTTAAATCCATCCATCCATCCATCCGTCTACTGACTCCCGCTTATCCGATGATGGGTAATGGGGGCAGCAGCTTGAGCAGGAAAGTCCAGATATCAGATATCCAGATCCCTATCCACCTCATCCAATACTTCCAGGGGAATACCAAGGCGTTCCCAGGCTGGCTGAGAGACATAACGTCTCCTGCGTGTCCTGGGCCTGTCCCGGGCCCTCCTTCCTGTTGGACATGTCCGGAACACCTCTCAAGGGTGTCCAGGGGGCATCCTCACCAGATGCCCGTACCACCCGACACTGAGTCCGTCCCCGATGACTGAACTTCTCACCTTATCTTCAAGGGAGAGTCCAGGCACCCTATGCAGGAAACTCATTTCCGCCGCTTGTATCCAAGATCTAATTTTTTCAGTCACTACCCACACGAAGATTGACCGGTAAAATGGAGAGAGCACAATTTGAATGAATTGTAAATATGTTACTGATTTAAATTGTTACTTACAATTTAAATCAGTTAACCTATTTACTATTCATTTGACTTTTTTTGAGGTGGAAGGTGGCGTTGGAGTCTTATTTTGTTCAATGATTTTGGGATGAGTTAATAGTCATGTCACTTGAGTCAGTCCTCAAATAGTGTAGAAATAGCGGCCGTGCACTTGCCACACATATTTGATCTCGGCTAATTGACATTTATAGAGCGTTCACATGCAAGACATGCACTGTCTCTGTATTATTGTGCCTGTAGTTGAATACAATCTCATATTTATACTAAGCAGCTGAACCCAGTATGGTGCTTATGTTCTACAACTCATGCAAAATGGCATAAAAACTAGTTGTTCTTTTTTGGTCTTAGTCTCAACTTGGTCTGTCTTGGCCTTGGTCTTGTCTTGGTCTTGATACTCTGCTGGTATTGTTGAATATTTGTGGGAGATTTACTTCTTCATTGCCTCATGTTCTTGCCGATCTCCACTTTTTGTGTCAGAGATAGTGATGTAATTTCCATTTTCATTGTGGTCCTCTCCGATGCTGACCGAAACCTGCCGTTCTCATTGTCTCGCTGTGCACCACGGTTCGGATGGCATCACTCACACTTGCTGAAATGAACTGGACCAACAAAACAACCAGTCATTTCAATCGAACCAAACATGCCAAGAATGAAATTAGCACCCTGAGTGAATGTTCTTCCACAACATTTCTTTATAGAAATTGTTACGTCCCATGGGTCATATTGTGTGCTGCAGCCAGGTGATCTGCCCCAGCTATGGCTGGTTGGGACTAATCAACTGGGCTGCTTTTATAAAAGGAGGAGGACACCACTCCGATGCCGGTGGGCCAGCTATGTGCACAACATCATGCAGTAGCTTCCAGTGGAGTGTAAGTTTGGGTGGGAGGAAAAGCCCTTGTTGTTCTTTTTGGTTGTTTGGGTTAACCTTTATGCTCTTGTTTCAGATCCGGTTTCCGGTCACCATTTGGGTTTTGTTTTATTGTTAGTTTTTGTTTCTTTCTTGCCACAATAAACAGCTCCTTGATGGTACCTACCACTTTCCCCTTGTTTCATTTCCTCAAACCCGGGTCATTCATTGTTACCTCGTAACAGTCCAAATGAAAGAAAGAAAGAAAAAAAAACAAATGGAAAGGTCGCCAGAATTACTTATATATTCACTGTTCGCGTACTCCACCAGCTGCGTTGTGAACGTTGCTTGCTTACATACTACGCGGGCAGAGCGCGTAATACCGGAGCAAACCGGTTGGGGGCAGAATACCAGAGTCGGAAATACAACCATATAAGCAGTAGAACAAGTTAATATTTTGTTTTTGTTGTGGTCACAGTCAGATAAAATGACCACAACGCCATTTGGAGAGTTATGAGCCATGAAACCAGTACCGTCAGAATGGGGGTTGGTTTGTTTTGTGTTGCTGATGTGTAACATTGACAGGATTTAACAGTTAACTCGCGGTCAACAAGTGCTCTGACCTACTCCAGCATCACTAACGTTCAAGTGGATATTGCAGCTCACACATGCATCACGTCTTTTTTGGAGTACGTGCACGACCGACGTGTCGAACAGAGGATACACGTACTGGCCATGATACGTTCACGTTGTTAACAGCAAGTATATTCCAAGCCGGTTTGGACTCCTACCAGTCTTAAGTCATTCATACTGTCCATCTGTCAGTCTCCCTCTCTTGCTCTCTCTTTTTTTTTTTTATTTTAACCATCTGAGCCCGGGTGCCCCCTGTACCGGGGGCATCACTTTTATGAAAAGCACACAAGCACTTAAACAGGTAACCGTCAAAAACAAGCTAACAGCCCAAAACCAGTTTATATCATCGATAATTTTGTCAATCCGAACACTATTGCCACAATCTCCATCCCCTCTTAAAGCTAACACATTAACCAATCCAAAAGTACAAGTATTATTTCTCTAACGCTAAAACTCAGTGAATAATCAGCCAAAGCGTTGAAAAAAAGTGAATGTCGCATTATAAAACAATTATGAATCGCATCTTACTTTTGCTGTTTTCTGATCGTAACCCGATTTTTTAGGCATGAATCCTCTTGTAGTAGTTAGCCCTTTGTTTGGTGTGACTCAGAAATGATTCCCACTAGAAACAAGCTCTTTTTTTTAAATTACAGGTACCCTCTGTATGGCGGAAGCGGTCTTGCGTAATTCCCTATGGCGACGTTTTTGGGCGGACTTTTTTAGAAAAGCGTATTGGTCAATTTTAATTTGGTAACTCCCCTCACATCTATTAGTTGTTAGCTTTCAAAAGAGGGGTCGATCATGTAAATCGGCCAATGCGCTCCAGAGTTTTTCGCGGTTGAATGCCGCTCGCTCTTATCAGTGACTGATGACCAAAGCGCGCCCCTTTTGCACACAGACACCGTTATGCACAGGATTTGTCGGGCTTTTGGTCTTTGTTTTCCATGAAACAAAACTAATTTTGAAGAAAAAGAAGATGGCTAAAAGGTTTTCAATCAAGGAGACTTTGGAGATACTGCTGAATGACAGCAGTGCCAACATAGATCCAGTGGAGTCGTCATCTGATGAATCTGATCTCATAGCGCCAGAACACAACCCTGGAGACAGAATTCCAAATTCCATCGCAATAAGTTTTGTTTTTTACTATTTTATTTAAAAATGATTTATTACAATGGATGCTGTAAACATAAAAGCCATGTAAACAAAAACTTATTTCAGTTGAGGTGAGAGTCTAGTGTGCCTTTCATTCATTGTGTATGTGTACACACATATATATTGTGTTAGTATATATAATATATTAGTGTGTATGCGTGTATGTATACACATTAGTGTAGACTATCATCCAAGTAATTCTCAAAGGCTCGAAACAGAGTGATGGGCTTCCTTTTCTTGAATCTGTTTCATCTACTCTCCTGAAGTTTTCATTAGTTATACTGGTGTGGACTTTTGGGGGGTTGTGAGTTTTCACATTCATTAGCACTTTTATTCATGTAACTGAAACCAGGTCAACGACTGACAGTGGATAAAAGAGTATAACGACCCATAGAAATGGAATGAGCATCAGGCATTTACAGGCCTTGTAGAGATGAATGAAATAAACTGAATGTTCTCGTGAGTGAAAAAAAAAAAGTCTCTTTTGTTCCACAGTAGTGATGATTATCAGCGCAAGTCTACACCTGCATCAACCCCAGAGCCAGGACCTTCATCTTCACAGGGTGTGGCTGCTCATCCACCAAAGAAATCAATTTTAAAAAGGAAAGGACCATCTAGTGCACCCACAAAAGACAGCAAAGGTAAGATTCAGTAAATAAATAAATACATGTGTAAATAATTTATGGAGTTGAATTGAATTCAGTGACTGAAGAAAATCTATGTTCTTCCACAGTGTTTCCACAGAAAATAGTGCCACTGCACCTACTCCAACAGGTGCACAAGGGCATGACCTGCAGTGGCACAGCAGAGAAGAGGAGGACACGGCACCATCACCAGTCCAATTTTCACCAGCAAGATCCCCAGGACCCCAACAGGACACAACAGCATCATGAACTCCACTTTCCCTGTTTCATCTTTTTTTTTTTTAGCAGTTCTGTTGTCCACACAATCATAGGCAACACAAACAGCAATGCTGATAAGCAACACAAGGCTGGAAATGAAATATCCATGGAAGCCCCTCACCATAAAGGACTTTCACACTTTCATGGCTATCATTATTTTTTCAGGCCTTGTTAGTGTCCATCACCGATCTGACTACTGGAAGAACAGTTGGCTTTACAACTTCAACTTCCCAGGGAACAAGATGAGCCAGGACCAGCTTGAAGCCATCATGTGGTCACTTCACCTCAGCAATCCACAAGAAGACCAGGAGAATGAACGGAAAAAGAAAACAGCTGAGTATGACAGGCTTTTCACAATCAAGCCCCTGTATACTGAGATTCTGAAAGCTTGCAAGGCCCATTTCCAACCATATAAGAACATTTGCATTGATGAACTTATGGTGGCGTCCAAGGCTCGCATCAGCATAACGCAATATATGAAGGACAAGCCAACAAAGTGGGGCTATAAACTTTATGTACTGACGGATTCTTCAACCGGTTACACCTGGAATTTTTTTTCGTCTATTCTGGAAAGAGTGCGGCAGCCCTAACCACCACTACACAGGGCCTGAGCTACACCTCGGTGATGGATCTTCTGCCATTCCCTCTGCTTGCTCGTGGCTACACATTATATGTAGACAACTTTTACACGAGCCCAGTCCTCTTCACAGACTTGTCTGCCAAAGACATCGGCTGCTGTGGGACAATTAGAAAAAAATCGTTCTGGTTTTCCGCAGACAGAGGACAATGATTTGCCCAGAAAGGCTGCAAGGGGAGACCTGCGTTGGATAAGAAAAGACAAACTCCTGTTTGTAAAATGGATGGACACACGTGAGGTCACCATGTGCTCCACAGTACATAAGGCTTTTAGCGGACCGACAGTCAAGCGGAAGCTCTATTTCCTGATTCTTTCATCCAATCTAAATGAAATCAGCACATAATACTGTCACAAGCGTCCTTTACAAACTGTTTGAGGTTTCGTGGTCATAAGTTGAACGCTGCCATCATGACTCGCCATTCAACAGGATATGCCAAAAAAAAAAAATCCCCACTAGACTTTAAAAAATTCTTAAAAATCACCCGTTTGTCCTCGGACAGTAATCTTCTAGGATCACATTCCTCTCACCAAGCTCCACATGTCGTATACTGCAACATGGGGTCTACGAAGAAGTCCGTCACTCTGTTTTTTTCAAAATATGAAATCAAAACCAGAAATATAACTTTATCATACTTTGTCCAATCCACTTCAAAGTTGGTAAAAATGTTGTCTACCCCCCTGGCAACATATCCTGTGCATGGCATTGATTTAGGACCAACGGTTGATTTTTAATGATTTTTTTTTAAATTGTGGGGTAAAGAACAAATATTTTTAATGACACCATTTTTTAGCTATACGCTTCAAAAGCTACAGAAGTGTGGGGATCCACGTCACGAAGTGTTGTGAATATTTTCTGAAGCAACCTGCTGCAGAGATCAAAGACAGAAGCCAGGGCTGAAAGTCTGCTGTAATACAGGTCTTGACAAAGTACTACATGTTTTTACATGTGTCAGAAACTTAATAGTGATATAATGCAGTAAGACCAGTAGTTTTATAATCAAGCTGTGAAAAGACACCAGCAGACAGTGGCTGATTTTAATCTCCCTCACTGTCAGACAGACAAATTTTATTGCTACAGAATGTAAACAGTCCAGGCAGAGTTGGAGAAGATAACAGAAAGATAACTTTTGACTGAAAACGGGCAGATGGTTGTCTTGTCAGATGTCTGCATTTAAATGATTGTCGTTTGAGGGGGACAGACAACACCAGTGACAACAACCTGTCCACACCCTGATTGGCGTGGGAAGGCGGGGCCACCTGGTGGCGGTGGCGACGGATGCTCGTGCCCATTCACACTGCTTGCAGCTTTAATTTTTTTTTTGTCCAATCCAGTCCCACCTAAATTCTTTTTCCTCCCAAGCTGTACAAACCCCGTTTGAGTTTTTAAGCATTTCCAGTCAGTAAGCATGCCATCAAAATTACATACAGTACCATCATAAAGAGGGTTTTTTTTCATGCATTTCTAGATACCTGAGTCTCCTCTGAATCAGCGTCCCCTGAGCCGCTGAAGGTGCAGATGCCAGTCCATCTGCTACCCGCTGACTAAACGCCCAGGTGGCAGGAAGCCTATGTGGTGCCTGAGCTGATCCCTGTCCCAAGTCACTGTCGTCATCGTCCTCATCATCCTCGTCCACTTCAGTACTGCTACCGGAGTCTGTGATGACTTGTGGTACGCTGGCACCTTCAGCCGGACCAGAAGCTGTAATGGCAACATCTGGCTGTTCAATGGCTCCTCCCTGCAGCTCTACAGGGCAATCCACCTCCATGGCCTCCATCTGCAAAATGTAGGGAGAACTAAAATGAATAAATCTGAAATCTGCCTATATTCCCTGAACTCAAAATGCATACTATTATTATCCCTTTCAGACTGCTGGCAGAGGCCAGTAATTCAGCACTAAAATGGTCCAGTTAATGTATCCAACTCTCTAAAGTCAGTCCTAACGGCAGCTTACAATCTGCCATTCTACCGAGAGGGAATTGTGGTAACCCTTTAAAACATTCTGAGTCTAAATCACAGCAGATCATTCAACGTGTTGTGACTGGATGGTGTCGTTAGTAATTCTTATGTTATCTACTATAAATCAAACTTTATTTATAAAGTGCTTTTCATACAGTTGTAACGCAACGTGCTTTACATAATAAGAACAACAAATAAAACAGGAAAATACAGTGGGGGGGATGAAATGACAGAGAATAAAACAACCATGACATCAGCGATCATAATCTCGTCACAGTGTGCGAGAATTTAATATGCTACCACGGCCACTGAAAACTTCAACTGTGGAGGACCTGCAGGACCTGCAGGACCTGCAGGACCTGCAGGACCTGCACTGGAGTGAGCCAATGCTGCCGATTTCTGCGTGCGGTTCTACTGGTTCTCATCAGAGGAGAGAGATTCTCAACCTGCTCCACATCAATCCAGACTTGGTGAACGACTGCTTTTTCCAGGCTGTTGAGAATGAAGAAAAATGACCAGAGAGGCAACAAATGTTTTGTGATTGGTCAGAAATATGGAGTGGGCGTGGTTAATGTGGAAACGTGGAAGTATGGTCGGTGTTGCCCACTTTCTCGCTAAATCTCGAGAGTTTCCAAATCCTCTTGCAGACTTTTTTGTGTCCAAGGTGACTAGCATCAGATTTAGCAACTTTTTCTGGTGTTACTGAAGACTAACGTGAAAGCACGCATCACTCAAATGTCCTCTTTGAGCAGCAGGCACTGCCGTGATCCCCATTCCAGAGCACTCCCAGGTGGTCAGTCTCCCAGCAGCCTCTGCTCAACTCCCAGCTGCACCAAACCGCATCCAGACTGAAAATGAACCGCCCTGGCCTCCAGTGCAGGGTATTAATGTACATGTTTCTTCCCGTTTATCCAAAAATTTGAATGTTAATTATGGCAAAAAATGTTCAAGTTTTACTGTAACTTGTTGTAAGCTTCATATTCCAACATTTAACAATACGTGTGCTGATGTGGGAAGGTCTTTCTGGGAGTTCTGCGCTAGAGTTTCTCGTCAAACACGATATGTCCTGGTCATAATGAACTTGTTCACAGCCTCAAGTACAAATTTCTCTGTTCTCGTGGAGTATGTATCAGCCTTGAGAAAGTTTATTAGAAATGAGTGCTCTTATGGAAAGTGATCAGAGGCTTTCTTGCTTTAGGTGGTTACCCAGAAAACCATCTGCAGCAGGGGGCGCCACTGAGAGCCCTCAAACAAACAAAAGCCCAATAAAATATACATTTGCAACTCTGGCTGGTGCCCTTTCCTTCAATATTTCAACCATCAATATTTACTAAAAGGTGTATAAAAGGACATATGAAAGCTAAAATAACTTATCCACATAAGAACTTAAAACTGGGTTTTGACCTTTTTTTCTCCCCACTCAAGTAATTGAAATGCTCATTTCACTGATTTAAAAAAAAAAAAACAAAAAAGAAAAATTATTATTATTACTTTTGTGGCGTGTGTTTGATCACCAAAGAAACCTTTTTGGTCTGTCACGTGGTAGGTTTTTGTTTTGCTTCTCTCTTGAGATGTGTTTGCATAACCTTGGTGACCATATTATACTCTTAATAATTAGTCAAATCCTGACTTTCCTCTATTTCGGGTGTGCACAACCTCGGGTCAACGTTTAAAGTACCAGTCCAGTTTCTAGAGGTGAAATTTCTCTCCCAAAACTTACTAGTCGCGCGTTTGAAAGTTACTGATAAACCTTCGGGGGTCTGCGTGATTTGGGCGAAGTAATAAAAGTTACACAACCCGTAAACTAACGGTCACTATAACAGAGAGAGAGGCCAAAAAAAAAAAAAAAAACATTTAAAGGCACCGATACACCCAAAATATGAACTATCCGATTCTAAGACAAAAAAGGCTAGTTAATTTGAAAGTTATATCGTTTTTTTTGTTTGTTTGTTTTAAAAATCATTTTGTCGAATCCTTGCGTTTCTGTAGATGCATGTAGCGCCGTTTCCCACAGACAGGTGAGGTTCAACTCTACGGCGAAGCGCTTCAACTAGGCCTTCATCAAAACAACTACATTACACTCGATTTTGATAAAAATGATTAGAATTACAACTCACTGAAAGAATAGTGGGAGATCTGATGCCTTTCCCTTATTAAAAGGTATTTTTCTACATTCAGTCATTTCAAAACTAGGAATGGTCGAGTAAAAAAAAAGAAGCAGCTACATCTGTAAGGCTAAGAGACGACTAATACGCACAACTGATATCACGAATTATATACTTTCAAGAAAGACAAATATAAAATGTAGTTCGCGCTGATTCTGATTTGCCTTCTTTAAAAAAAAAAAAGGTTTAATAAACGAGCCACCTAGCTTGGCAGATACCGTGGCTAACTGGCGAGCTGGCTTTGCGCTGTTCTTGTTAGCAGCACCACCGCGACAAGAGACAAACACTTACCTTTGAGGAGGCTTAACGGCTGCCGATCTCGCTCTAGGGGAAAAATAAACTAATGATATAGAAAATACAGAAAAGGGGCAAATCTGACGGATTTAACGGAGGTAGGTTAAAACGTTACCTCTTGTTCAAACACTACATAATTCCGCGGTCAAGACTCGAATCTCGCGGCTACAGTTTACGCCGTGCACGCCCATAGACTGTCTTGTACACGCCCCATTTTGCCCCGACGTCATAGCCGAAGACTAATTGTGTCCAAGATGATTCCCCCTTAAACTTTGTAGATTTGTAAATATGTAAAAATACGGAAGAGTATTAGGGCCAATGAAAAAAAGAAGTAGAATTTCAGTATGCAAGGTTGCATGGACTTGTGTCCAACAGTTATACATTCGAGCATCCCTCATTGGTTATTCATTAGCCCTTCTGTTGATTTATCTCTATACAAAGTGATCAAAAATAAAGGCAAACATATCTCGGAAAACCTCTTGATGAACAATATATGGACAAACATATTATTTGCAGATGGCTCAAAAGATCCAGAGTCAGGACATACTGGAGCAACAGTTTATATTCCATGTCAAAATGTAGGAATAAAGCAAAGAACAACAGATAATTTATCAGTCTATACTGTAGAATTACTCGCAATACTCATGGGTTTGGAGTGGATTGGAAAACATAATAGTCAAAAATATGTAACTGCATGTGATAGCATGGCAGCTTTATTAAGCATTAAATCTAGTAACTCAAAAAGGAAAGACGTTGTTAACAGGATTTACCATATTCTCTATAACCTTGGCTTACAGGAAATTACTGTAGATTTTGTTTGGGTTCCAGCACATGTGGGAGTGGAAGCTAATGAAACAGTGGACATTCTTGAAAAAAAGGCATTCAAATCTAGGACTGTTAATTATTTGACCCCCATTAAGTAAAGATGAATGTAAAATGGTAATAAATAGATATATTAAGGAAATATGGCAGGAATACTGGGTAATGAATTATACAGGTAGGCACTTATATAACACCCAGAAAAAGGTAGGTTACACAAGGAAAGCCGGAAAGCACAGAAAATTAGAATCAATGATTTCTCGTCTCAGAATAGGACATACAGGTCTGACTTTTTTTTCTCAGAATTCTGAGATTAAAGTCAGAATTCTGACTTTTTTTTCGGAATTCTGAGAGTAAAGTTTGAATTATGACTTTTTTTGTCAGAATTCTGACTTTTTTTTTCCTCAGAATTCTAATTTTTTTCTCCAGTGGCCCTAATACTCAAATACTCACTTCAGAATTGCACGTGAACGTCCCAAATTGCATATTCATTGTGGTAGATGTACTAACTGGATTAGACCCGCTATTTTTGCACCTTTGAAAGACCGTTACACCCACCGCTAGGAAATCAGTTTGTACTTTTTTTTTTTTTTTTTTGCGTGTGCAGTGAGTTTGGACTCATTTTAATACACGCAAACGTTGAGTAAATCTGGCCCTGTGTTATTTGGATGATTCATGTAAATCATGGCAGAGGAAAAAAATGAGTTTCAAGACATGTAAACTTGTTCTGCAAAATAACTTAAATGTGATCTGAAATCAAAGCTGTTGATCAAGGTTTCAAGGAATAAAAGCACCATGACATGTAAATGGAGTTAAAGGCACAAAAAGTGAGAAATAAAGCATTATGTGTTCATGAGTAACTTGATCAAAGCAGCTCCAGTTGCACAACTCGGCCTGTACAGCCGTAACAAAGTACAAGGAGGTAATTATTTATGTGCAAAAGACCAAATAACAGGTTTGAATTTTGGGATTTTTATCAAGAAAACTGAAGAAACTGAACTTTGTCAGGTTCCACCGTGCTGAGGCATGCTTGTCTATGAGGGTAACCTTTGCATTAACACATGACAGAAACTCAAGACCTAAAGAAAAAATAAACTGCTTCATAGTGTAGGGCAGCATCTCAGTGATAAAATCAATCTTGTCTTTTCGAGGCAGTCCCAAAGCAGAGAGATGTTGTGAAACCAGTTTCAAACCCATATCTCCACATTGTGGTGGACAAACTTTATCCTCCAAGATGACAACGGAGCTGTTAGTAAGATTATTAAAAACGCCTTTTTCATTTTCACTTTCAGTTCCAACATCAAATTAAAAATACATCAGTTATCTCTACAGCCACTTTCTTCTGACTGTGACCATCTACATGTGGGTGAACTTATCACATGTCACTGGAGCGCTGATAAAAGATTCATCAAAATACATTCTCCCGTTATTTACAATCAGGTGCATTAATGGGGTCACCACAAAGTGTTCCAAATTTAATAAGTAATCAAATATTCAAAGAAAAACATTTTATATGCCAGGAAATGCAGATACCTGTAGGATGTATTATCTATTGTTGAACTGCAGATAAATTATAACCAGTTAATTATTCTCTTACCTTATTTGGAACTTTCTAAATTTAAGAACAAAATTATGAGAAACTGTAAAATTAAAAATATGAATGGATGTAATTTATTCAATTGACCCCTGAATGTCAGAAACAGAGTCTGTCTGGAGTTTAACACTTCTGTGTTTGGAGCTGCTACCTGACCCATGTGAACGTGTTTTTGTGTAAAGTACCACAGTGAGTTTTTGTTTTGCGCTGATGTTTATATAAAATTAATAATGAATTACAAGCATAATGTCCAAGTTATTTTTGCAACATCTTAAATAATTCAAATTTTTATGTCTTTAACATTGACCTCTATATGTGACGCAGAAGCCCGTACGCACCTGTACTAGATAAGTTTGTCGATTGGCAGCTGGCAGGTGAACTATTATTGTATAGCGCTTCTGTTGCACAATATTGATCTTTGTCTTCTTATCTGTTGTTTACACATCTTTGAATTTCCCTCGGGATTAATAAAGTATCTAAATATCTATCTTTCATACTTATTCATGTAGTCAAGGGACACATTATTTTGAGGTTTTAAAAGATTAAAAATATATTAATCTGAAAAAATAACCTTTGTTCAGAAAATTGACAAAATTATACAACAATAATGAAAAAAAAATAGAATTTATTGAATTTTTATTGCTTATAATTGTAACTGGAATTGAGCAATCATGACCAGGGACTGGACAGTTTAGCTATTCCAATTTGTCATGAAACTACAGACAAAACCTAAGAACTTACGAAAAGCAACTGAGAATAAGATACCATAAAAGTGTTATATTATTAATGAATGATTCCATCCATTCATCCATCTATTTTCTATTCCCCTTATTCCTGTGGAGGGCCACGGGTTGCTGAAGCCTATCCGATTTTTCTTCTGGCGAAAGGCATCGGTACACCCTGGACTGGTCACCAGTCCATCGCAGGGGCACCAATTAATTATGGAAAAGGATAAAATAAAATGGAACAGAATAAAAACATACTTTATTGGAGCAGCTTTTGTTGTCTTTACGGTGGTGGTTTAGTGGATGAGGAAACTCAGACCAACTGCATGCGAGTCAAGCCATACCACGTAATACTGCTCAGCCAATCAAGTCTGGGCATTCTAGGTGGTAAATATTGTGACAAAACAGTATCCAAAACAGTGATTTTTTTAATCAAGAACATAAACACTGCCAGAGCAAGAAAGTGCAAAAGACCCAAAACCACCAAACCAACCATAAGCAGGAACACAGGGAACAAACAGTACAGAGCAGACAAAGACAGGATCTTATATACATACATACACAGGGGTAACGAGACACAGGTGAAACACATCAGGGGAATGAGGAACAGGAAAGCCAAACAGAACTTCAAACTAAAAGCAGGACCAAACCAGAAAAAATCCAAAATGGACAGACTAATTTCTATTCATACTTCTGACAGGGTGTCTCATAATGGCTTTTCTCTACAATAGTGAGGAGCTAACAGTAGTAGGATACGTACCCACCTTCTGACAAAAAGTGATGGATGGTCACCTTTGACCTTTCTAGGTTCATGACCCCATAATAGGTCATAAGGTCAGAAACCAGACTCAGTGACACCGCCCCGGAAGTCGGAGGGGACATTAACGCATATACCAGATGTGGTGACGTCACGTAGGAACGTTCCCACGTGAGAAAAAAAGTTTCAGGTTTCTTAACCGCTTTGACATACGCCTTCATTCCTCATGGAGCCCTGGTGAGTGAAGACGCACTTCACAATATAGAGTAAGCAGGGTAAAGCCGATATGAGCTGGACTTGAGCAGTAATGTGTGATTGTCTCAAGTTTGTATCCAGTTTCAGTTTGAAACAAAGTCAGGAACAAATGCACAATGCTACAAGTTACAATGTGAAGCTTGAGAAATGTTGTAGTCAGTGTGAAATAGTGCAATATTCCAGACACTGCAGCGTGTTAAAGAATCCTACACCTTTTCTCACAATAGTGACGAGTCAGCGCTTTAACAAGGAGTAGGAGGATAAAGACAAAAAAGCTATCAGCCATTCATGACACTTTCCATTGTGAAATGATAAAGATGATAGTTTATTTCTACCAGAAAAATCATTTAACATCTATCGGTTCCAAAACTGTACCAGTGTTTTACAAAAGATTTTTTGGATGAACGTCTGTCCTGAAGTGACACTTGGTGATGCTGGAAATGCTGGAATGTCAGGATGTCAGGAAACCAGGATTAATTAAGCAGAAACAGTCCTTTTACTGTCCCAAAAGGTGCAGAGTCGTTCCGGTGCCGAAAAAAGGTTTGGGAGGAGAGCGGTCGGTAATGGGGAAAAAAGCTGTAGACACAGAGGGGGAAAGTAAATAAAATTAGCAGGCAGAGTCTCTGTCTTAGTTTTTCAAAAAATGATGCAGCTGTGAATATCTGACATGCAGTCTGTCACAGAGAAAAAAGTTTTTCTTCTTTAACTTAAGACATTGCA
>JBAMYA010011963.1:0-17473 GCA_037176975.1 Arrhamphus sclerolepis | reverse complement strand
TATGGGGGTGTGTTAGTGTCCATGTCATGGCTAACCAGCACATCTGTGATGGTATGGGGGTGTGTTAGCGTCCATGTAATGACTAACCAGCATATCTGTGATGGTATGGGGGTGTGTTAGTGTCCATGTCATGGCTAACCAGCACATCTGTGATGGTATGGGGGTGTGTTAGCGTCCATGTCATGGCTAACCAGCACATCTGTGAAGGTTCCATTAATGCTGAAAGGTTCATCCAGGCTTTGGAGCAACATCTGCTGCCATCCAAGCAACGTCTTGCTTATTTCAGCAAGACAATGCTGAGACACATTCTACAGGTGTTCAACAGTGTGGCTTCGTAGTAAAAGAGTGCAGGTACTAGACTGGCCTGCCTGCAGTCCAGAACTGTCTCCCATTGAAAATGTGGAGCTTTATGAAAATATGACAGAGACCCCAGATTGTTGAACGACTGAAGTTGTGCATCAAGCATGAATGGGAAAGAATTCCACCTACAAAGCTTCAACAATCAGTGATGGATGATGATGGAACACAGAGGTGGACATGCTCCTGTCCAGCTTTTTAGGAACATGTTGCATGAATCAAATTAGAAATGAGGGAATGTTTGCAACAAAAAACAACAACAAACAATAAAGTTTATCAGTTTAAACATGAAATATCTTGTCTTTGTAGTGTATTCAGTTGAATAAAGGTTGAAAAGGATTTGTACATCATTGCATTCTGTTTTTATTTACATTTTACACAACTTCCCAGCTGCATTTGAACTAAAGTTGTGTGAGAAGCAGAAACTGAAATGATGTTTGGAATGTTCGGATGCACAGACGTACAAAAGTGAAATATAAATGAGCCTTTAGGCTTTCAGTCAGCCATCTTTTGTTGTCATAAAAGCGACTTAACCTCATATAGGAGGTCCTGCAGAACCCACATGGCTCTTTTAGATCACTGGTGGGACCATGCCACAGACATTAACAGGACCTTGTGGACAATTAAAAAGAATTTAAATATTTCCCCACACCTGCAGCTCCAAGGTCAGCTTGTTGTGCCAAGATATTTGATTGACATTTGACAGATATTGTATTGATATAGTAATTGAAAACCACCACCTTCTGATCACAGGATTGCAGGACGACTGACAAAATGTATGATCTCTTTGGTTTTGGTCACTTAGATGTCTGAAAAGGAAGGCTTAGACCAGTCTAAAATGTTTGCCAGTGCACGACCACAGGCAGGACCATCACAGCTCAAAAGGAACTGGACAACAGACATCAGAAAAGTTGATCATGCGTGTGCTGCACATCGGTTCTGGCAGATATTTGTAAACGAAACAGATGAAAGCTGTAATAAAACACAGCCGTGTGCTTGGATAGTAAAAGATAATTAGATAAAACACCACTGACAGACGCACACAGACACCCACAGAGACACACACACACACACAGACCACAGCAGGAAGGTCTAAAAGTGTGATTGCACTAGTTTTTACAGGCTGCAGGGCTCTGCTGTGTGGACCTGACAAACATGAAGTTCTTACCAGAGAAGTCGTGCAGACCGACTCCAGGCAGCGCTTCAGAGCAGCTGAGATCCCCGAGACAAACACCTATGAAAACACACACACACACACACACCGCCCTGTCAGAGTAATGAACGAGACCAAAAATCATGCTCCAACAGTGAACACGCATCAGTCCTGGTAAAGGACAAAAATGATTGAAATTTAAAATTTTAACAGCACTTCAAATGCAGTAGCATGAGTTTTAACACCTTTTGTGTTCTTGTCAGGATGTGGTGAGACTCTGTATCCGGCAAAGACAATCTGTGTGAGGCACTGTCTTCAACAAAACTCTCACTTCAACATTTACAAACTTACTAAACATTTACATAAACCTTTCCAGGCAGCCACATATGAGTTTGACCACTATGACTTTGTAATGCAGGCAAATGTCAGTGAGAACGCATGTTCTCCTTCAACCCAGCTAAAAAATGAGTCTACATATGTATCTTAATTATTAATCATTTAAAATAATGAAAAGATAATATGATAAATGAGGTAAGTGCAGATCATAAGAAAGCATAAACAAAAGAAAGAGAAAGCATTAGTCATGAATTCAGTAGAAGGTTAAAACTGGGCAGAGGGAGTTTTTTCTTGCCACTGATGGTGTTGCCATGTGCTCGGGGGTCAAGCTCTGGGTTTCTTAAGCGCCTAGAGATGACTTGTCGTAAATAGGCGCTATATAAATAAATTGAATTGAATTGAATTGGGCTTCTCTTTTCAAAAGATGCTATTTACATTCAATCTGTATTAATGAGTGCTCTAATGAAAGTGCTTTTCCTTCCTGTATGTCAAAGTGTAGAAGCATGCCCACACACGTGAAAGTCGTCTGCAGAAAATCTCGCTACACTTCCATGTTAAGGGTCATTTAAATACTTGATCACACTCGACTCGTTAATTTACACATTTGCTTTACTCACTTCTATCAGCTCTTGTTTCAGCCACTGCCTCCTTTTACCTGGATAAGCTTCTATTAATGTATATTTTTTTGTATATGACGTCTCAGTTTCATTACCTGTACCATGAATGGCTCAAATTAAAGTATTTTCTACAGCAACTAATATGCCGACCTTAGCAAGCATGAAAGAAGACAACAAAAGATTAATAAAAGGATTTTAAAGCAGCCTGCACTGTAAAATAGTTCACTGGAAAAAGTTATTACAAAAAAATGAAGCAGAAGTGAAAGGAGCTTTATTGAAGCTTTCAAGTGTCTATGGGGAGGTGCAGTTCATACAAATTAATAAATAAAATAAAATAAATTTAAGAAATAGCAATAGCCCTATCCACATAGGATTAGTACTACCTGTAAAATTCTGGGAAAACTAAAAAAAAATAGGGAGATATATTCAAATGAGTGTTTGGATGACTCAACCACAAATTTTAAGTTGAAATAATAAGTTTCATTCTTTCATGAAAATATCTTAAATATATATATTTTTTGGTCGGGTAACACCAGCAGCAGTTCCAAGCTTCTACTGCTGCTGATTGATGTGAAATGCATGGAGGGAAATGTTTCTATTTTAAGTCCGTACAACATGCATCCTCAGTTAAACTGGCAGAGAAAGAACACGTCAGTTAGAATAACACTTAGAATAGCAAACTTTGTAATAACAATGCACATTGAGATGTGTCCAAATACTGGAAAACGTCCTGGTACCTAAACACAATTTACATCTGAGCACATTCAGTACTAGAATGAGAAACATGGTTCTGTAATAATATACCTTTTTTTTCCAAAAAGCAATGCAACTGTGCACAAATAATTGTGTATAAAATGTTATCAGTACCACGTTTAACGTCCAACACGGGTGTTGAGGAAGTGTTAGCACCCTGTCCTAGAGCCAGATTTATCAGGGCTCTGGACGTGTTGTCCAGAAGCAGGGAACCCTCCATGAGATGAGATGAGATGAGATCAACTTTATTGTTACGCAACGGGAAATTTTTCTTGGGCAAAAAAGTACAGCAGCTGCACAGCGAACATACACATACAGTTTCCACCAGTACATTGAACGTTATTATAACTACCGCTCTTGGAGGAGCGTAGCCGTTACCTGTTGCCGTTGCCGTGGGAGTTCAGCAAAAACCAGTGAGCTGCAGATATTGCACTGGCCCGTTACAAAGTGCAGTACAAAGAGCAAAAAAGTAGATTAATAAATACAGGTGATGAATTAAACAAGTTAAATTATATTAACTATCCCAACATTAAATCAGTTGCCGGAACCATATGCAAAAAAACCAGTGCTAAATAAGAACCACAATCGGCCCACCCTACGTCTATACGACTCCACTGGGGGGGGCAGCGCGGGGCCAGCAGATGATTAGCAGACAGTGTTAGCAGATGTACAATTAGCAATTCTCCAGGAAGGTTCCCCGAATGGGGGAAGGTCCACAACAATGAGACCTCTCCACCATCTGGTCGAAGTAAGGGGGGGGGGTAGACTTGTAGTCAAGACCTCCTAAACCGAGACCAAGACACTACCAAGACCAGAGAGTATCAAGACCAAGACAAGACAGACCAAGTCGAGACCAAGACTAGTTCAGCTCAAGACCAAGACCGAGACCATCTTGCATGAGTTGTAGAACATAAGCACCATACTGGGTTCAGCTGCTTAGTGTAAATATGAGATTATATTCAACTACAGGCACAATAATCCAGAGACAGAGCACGTCTGGTGTGTGAACTCGCTATAAATGTTTTCATCAATTAGCTGAGATCAAATATGTGTAGCAATTCTATCACCACTATTTCTACACCATCTGAGGATTGACTTCAGGACTGAGGACTGACATGACTATTAACTGGTCCCAAAATCATCTAACAAAATAACAAGACTCCAACACTACCTTCCACCTCAAAAAAATAAGTTCAGAACTACAAGTCTAGGGGCTAGTGTAGAGGATCCGCAGCAGTAGGCCTCCCCACTACATATTGGAGGGGGGGGTTGCACCCTTAACAACTGCTACCTCATATAATGCCTGGAGGGACTGGAACCATCAGTGGCCCATTTTAGATGGCGACTGAAACAGTAAAGTGGGGAAAAAGAGAGGGAGAGATGGCCCAGAACTTAGATGTTACGGGCTCTGATTCGAACCTTGATTCAGATGTACGGACATGTAAATGTTTCTCCTAAATGTGAAGAACTTTATCAACACGAGAGACTGAGTGTGAAAGAAAAAAGAAAAAGAAAAGAAAGACAACAACAAAGACAACTGCTTTCAGTTTCCATGGTGATCTGAGATATGTGACAAAGTGACGCAGACTTTTAACATCAAATGTCAATAAAACAGGGTTTTGGTAGCACACCTATGCTCAGGGTTCGGGTCTTGAGGCCCTCTCTGCACTGGCCTGCCTGGGAGGAGCTATATCGGAGGCAGTTGTGGTGGCCCGGGTTCTTTTCTGTCTTATCTCCCCACTGCCCCCCACTCCTCCCTCACGGTTCATTCTTGTCAATCTGCAGCATGTGGGGGCCCGGGTCCTGCTGGGCTGCAGTGGGACGGTTCATCCTGGCGGTCTGGTGCCACTGGTGCTACAGGGGACGGTTTGCCGTTGGCCGTGGGCATGCCTGTCTCTGTAGTTCAACATCAGGCATCCTGCCCTTCCAGGTGGCGATGTACCCAGAAGACTTGGTGACCCCTGCAGCTGGGGGACCTGTGTGGGGTGGCCCTGGGCCCCTTCCTGTAGATACCACAGGTTGTGACTCGAACCTGGGTCAGCCGCATCAAGGACCTGCCCAACCAGTTCAGCTATGCAGGACATGTCAACATCCATTCAGATCTCCTGAATAATGCAACTGGAATATGCACGTACACCTTTTACTGGAAACAAGACACACAATGAAAGAGATGAAGTACGTGTATGTGAAACAGAAGGTGTTATTAAAAAAAAGGAAAGAAAAGAAAAAGAAGTCCATGATACTTTCAGTTTCCATGGTGATTTGAGATATATTTGACAAAGTGATGCAGATTTTTAGCCTCACATTTAGCTATTAGTCATCGTTCAACTTCGGTGAGGTTTTCTACAAGTAAGAACGAGGAAAAGTAAGACAAAAATAACATTCACGCTTTCAGTCTAGGATTCGAGAAAGTCCAGAAAAGACAATCAGAGTGGTGTCTAACATCTGGGCTGGACTGGCCATAAATGATCCGTGCTCAAATTGACTGGGAAACATAATGAATACAGCTTTGTTGTGTGTGTAATCCCAGTTTACAACTTCCATGTTCATGTTCCCATCAGAGTAGAGCTGTCGGCTCATCCTCCAAATACTTTCCTATTTACTTCCACCACTTCTGGACAGCGCTGCAGCATCTCTGACCTTCAGTACATATGTTACTGCTATAAAATGTATGAAATGTACGGTGTGGCTCAAAGGTTCTGGGCTCTTTGCAGTCATTAATTCCAACAGAATAAATCAATATAATCAGTAGTGCGTCTGACAGCTGATGAAAGTACACTTTAGTCAAAAAGGAAGAGCTCCAATAAACAGTTTCACATGCACAATTTTAACTGCACATGCATAAACTGTGTTCAGCGTGTAAAGTTTCACATGTGGAGGGCACAAATTAACAACTGAGAAGTGAATGTGTTTATTAGAGCTCTACCTTTCTGACTAAAATGCACTTCCATAATGGTGTAACATACAGCCAGAGCCACAAAGGCGTCTTCAAGAAGATGAAAACAGGAAGGCTCTAAGAGATCGTGCACAGTTGAGCTTAAAACATCTCCACTTCTGTCTCTACCAGCTTCCATCAAAGCCTGAGCACTGGAAGTCCACCAAGAAAAAATGTAAAGTAAATTCACCAGCAGAGGAAGCAGTTTTACAACAGACAATCAGCTTAATTTCTGAAATCTTCGTAAATCTGTAAGTAGATTTGAACAGAAATAACCTCCTTACTAAAAAACCTTCTCCGCATTCACCAACGCTACGTAAAAAATCGGATTTGACCATGTGCAGGTTGATGAACTCCAAATACTTGTAAGCCGACTGCATGCTCACGAGTCTCATTAATTAGAGTAAACCCTGATTAACTGTATGGCTGGCGGGGCCTCTCGCTGCCATGGCCGGCCATCCCTGGGGCGGCCCCTGCTGTCTGAGAGCCATCCCTCCCTGCCTGGCTAATTTCAGTGACTCTTAATGTTCAGAAAACTTCTTTGTCACCGTTATTTAACAAACTCCAATGCAGGTATGCAGACATAAGCAACATCCTCAGAGAAACAGCTGCTGCTGCACATCAGTCTGGTCACACTGGGTGTCGGTACCCCCACCCCCCTTTAGCTGCAGCATTGCTTCAGTTTCAGGGTTTTGTTTTTTTAGTCCATTTTCTTATGCACAGCTCTCTTGAAGCAACACAATGGAACTTGAACAAAAAAGTTGCTAAAATTATTTAAGCAGTAGTTCAACTTATAACAAGAAAAACTGCCCTTCCACCACAGCCGGGGGGGGCGTCTGTTCCCTCTATACGTAAAGGTTGTGCTGTCAGATCAATTTTTGAAGTACCAAACATCCAGAGGTAAACCAGACGACCAGCTTCTCGTTTTTATCATTAATGTCTCAAAATACGATTTCAGAAACGTAAAATATGTCCACAACTAAAACAGAAGACTCCCAATATTTGTAAGATCATTTAGAGAAACTCACTTATAATAATAAAACATGATAACCATGGTAACAGTGTTTACTGTGTAGAGTTAGCCAGACGCTAACTATAAGATGAAGCCATCAAATGTACATTTTCAACAACATAGTAGAGGCTGTGAAGAAAGAGAAGAAGGTATGATCTCAAACACGAGTCATTACTGGACCGACATAAACTGCTAGTCAGATAGCGTCCTCGCCTTTGCTGCTCCTGGGTTATTCAGTCATATTTCTTTCCTTCCACATCCTGTGTGTTTAGTTTGGTTGATATCAGGCTGTTTAACTAAACTTATTTGTTATTTTTCCACAGAAATCAGGAGATGAAGTAACAATATTTACAATGGTGCTAATGGATGCTTCTCAACCACAGAGGGCGCTAAAGAGCACAATCCTGTGATTTACTGTTGTAAGGTTCCATTACAACATTTATTTATTGGGTTTTGGTCTGAACTTCTAATGAGTCACTCCAAAACCTTGATTCTTTTCATTTTTGACAATCAAATCTTGTTTGACAAAGCTTTAGCTGCGGAACAGAGCCTCACATCAGCTTCCAGAATATTCTGGCATACAGAGGACATCGCTGAGCTGCTGAGGCCCTTAAATATTCATCCCTTCACCACTGGGTTTGACAGTGTGTAAGAGGTGTTTCATTTCACATTAAAGCCAAACAGTTCAACTTTGGTCCAATCTTCCCATTGCTCCAGTGGTCTGGTGGTTTGTTCAAGTAAAGTTTTTCAAACCTCAGTTATGTTCTTTTTAGACAGAGCAGTTCTTATCCTGGAAACCCAAACAAACAAAGCGTACTTGTTCAGTCTTTAAATTGTGCTGTAATGAACTTTAACATGCTCAGTGAGATCTGCAGATTCTGAAGTGTAGCTCTTGTTTTTTTTATTTCCTTCCTTTCTTTTTGTATTTTTCTGAACATTGCATAGTAAGACTATAGGCACATAATGACACCATAAAGAATGAGAGTAAAGGTACATGATTGTAAATAATTAAACCCAGAAACTCTCATTTCTAGATTTTCCTCTTGGCAAATGATCAGGAGTACCAAGCTGCCACTTATGTCAGGTTCACACCGAACGATTTCCGCCGTCTCAGACTGGCAACAGTTTCAAAAACGGTCCATCGTAGCTCAGAAATGGTGATGGCAGATCTGACAAAGAGAAGCAGAAAAATGTGCAACTCAACTAAAGATTTCTTGATTTTATTTCTTTTCTTTTCAAAGAACACCAACACCTACGACACTAACTACGACAATGCTAACTTTAGAGTTATCTGTGCATTAGCAGCAACCTGCTAATGATGTGATGTTTAGATCCTGAAATACTCAGATTTATTTCTGTCGTGGCCACAATTCAACATATGTTCAATCACACAATGAAACATGCTGTAAATGAATTATCTACTGATTTCACGTTGAACAGAGTGACTTAAATGAATCTTATGAAACTGTAAAAACTGTCGAGCGTGAACCCAGCAGCACTCTTAAACCCCACGGAGGTGAAACTTGGTGTCGCTCACATGAGCTTTTTTCAATAAGAATAAATGAATAGCATCATTGTGAAAAAGTTATCGGTCATTGTTCCTCTGAGGTTGTATTTACCCAAGCACATGATTTTTATATTAGATTTTTATACACACACACACACACACAGGAATAAAAGAGGGCAGATTATTGTAGATAATGAGAATAGATTTAGCTCATCCTCCATGCAGGTGTGAGTGATTCCAGCTTTCATTAACCTGATAATTAGAAGTGAACTGAAAATGGAGAAATCCTGAGCAGCAGGGGTTCTCCACACATGCGTCATCAACCAATGAAATGGAATTTCAGGCTTATTTATTTATTTGGACAATGTGATAAATCACACATTGTGTTTCCAGTCTTATTAACACTTTTCATGTAAAAATGAGGGGGCAGGAACAAAAGCACAAAAAGGGATATGCTGGAAAAATGCTCCTTTCACACTGATGGCAGCAGTGACAAGTGAGAGAAAGCAGATATAAACCTCTATCACAGCATCTGTCTCTTAAAATGTGTGCAACCATCCTCAACCAGCTGAGCTCAAGATCACTGCAGTGCATGCTGGGTAGGAGAGGGCAACTCAGGACATGTCGAGGGACTTTAAGGATACTGCAGTAAGCTACATGACAAAAAAAAAGAAAAAAAAAGTGAAATATGCAGCGGGAGGGATAGAGGCCGAGGGAGGACAAGGAGACAATCATAGTGGCAGATTACAGATGGATGGATGAATTTCATCTTTAAAAATGTAAAACTTTCCCTGCATGGACGTTCCGGTTTGTTGCAATTGATGTGCTAACAAGTAAATGTGGTTTAAAGGCAATATTTAATGTTTAATATTTAGTATATTATAAATTATGTAACTGACTTCTTAGACTCTTTTCATTTGTTCTGAATACTAAATCAAAGGATCTCACAGGATCGGTATTCGGTACAAGTTATATAAGTATACGTTGCTTGATAATAATCTTCAGACTTGGTCACATCTACATACATCTGAAGCTTAATTCTCTCACACATTCACTTCTTTGCTGCTCGTCGTGCTGCTCCGTGTTCACAGATGAGTGATTCAGTAGTCGGTGCCACATTTACTTTGTCAAATGATCTGCTCCAACATTTGGAGAGCAACTGTAGTACGATCATTAGAAAACTTCAGGAGATTCGGCGAAAAAGGGACAGACGCTAACTCAGAAGGCGGCTTCACTTCTCACTGGGTGATTTCTAGAAGTTTTCCTCAAAAGTGGAGTAGCCTACATTACCAGAACTTTGTTCTTTAGACCTCAGTTTAATCTTTCCCTGATGTAACCTTGCAGCAACTTCACGGAACACTGTGCTCCTTAGCGCCCTCTCTGGTTGACAAGTGCAATTGTTTGTTACAATGGTCAGTATTTTTACCTCGTCTCCCAGATTCTGTTACAAAATAAACTATGAACCAGAGAGCAAACAAGGAACTTCACTGATCCACAGAACGTAGAGAGCAGGACATATACGACTTACTAATAATAATTAGCAGCAACGCCATCGGACCTGCGGCTCTGCTTCTCTCAGCTCACACCAGCAACTTTATGTCACTCCAGTATTTCCGTGTGCACACAATCTTGCAAGATCGCTCTCTCTCTCTCTTTTTCTCACGTCTTCTGACAAAACCCTCTTCACTTTCTTTGCTGCCTCTGCCATCACGCTCGTAGTGATCATGTGCGTTGTCCTTTTCTGCTTACATCACACTTCCTGTAACAACTGTCAATCTAAGAGTAACAAATGAAATTGTATGCATCAGTCAACTGATAAACTGTGCACTCTTACAGTTAGCTAATAACTATATATGCTGCTATATAAACCTAAGTAAAGAAAAAAGCACATTTTATTTAGTTAGTTGTCAGGTTTAAGAGTGAAAGACATTCTGGACTGACTCGAGCATGGCATTCGCTCCAAAGTAACACATTATGTGGAAAATAACTGTGCTGCTGTGTAAATGTATGACAGCTGAACGTTCACCTCTTCTACTTTTATTTCAGGGCTCCTTTCTGCTTCAGCCAGACAGCGGAGACTAAAAGACAAGATTGGCAGAAAGAACCTTTTTTTTGCTTCTATGCAATGCTTCATCTTGTCGTCTGTGACTGGCTAACTTGATTGGCGGCTGGGAGGCGTGTCTTTCTGAGCCAGGTTGGGGTCGCCGACTTGGATGGTCCAGGCTCAGGAGACGCACACGCGCTTGGATTGTGGCAGAAGTGCAAATCTTCTACTTATGAATAGAACTACAGCTAAAATCATTTTAGAAACTTTTTTGGACGGAGCTCCAAGTTCCGTTGTGTTGCTTTAAAACGTGCACATTTAACCTGAAAGCGCTGATTATGCTGAAGTATGCAAGTCAAAAATAAGCAAAGAAACAAATTCAAAGATGTTTTGATGATGATGATGAGCGAAAGCAACAGTAATCAAAATTCCACTTTAGAGCATTTCAGAGTCTTTCATCAGTACAGCTGATGTGGGTATGCCAAAATATCGTTTTGCTTTTTTCAGTGTTTTCTCTTGATGTGCAGCTCAATTTGATCCATCTTACAATGTTTATATCATGTTGGCCTAAATGCAAGCTTAGTGCTACAAGCTGTTTTACAGGGGCTTAACCCCCTGCACTTATTATTTTTAATCAAGTTTTGATCCCTCAGCCTCGGCTCTGTGTATAAACAGAACATTAAAATGGTGGTCTTATGGTGTTATCGTTCATGTTATCATTCCAAAGCTTATTGCACAGTCAAAACAGTGAATCTGGGGATCAAATGCCTCTTAACTCACAGTCTCTCAGTTTCTCGTCTTATCAGTTAAAGAGTGTCTGAACTGATTACATCTGTTAGGAAGTCGTGTTAGTTCTTGTCGTCATCACATTTCTGGCAGTGTGATATTCTTCGAATGAGAGCAAGCGCTTGTCTCGCTGCGTGTGGATTTACTTTGAAGGTGTAATTACTTCTTGGTGTTTTACAGCTGTGGAAATAGCTACGCCGACAATTAATCACTTTCTGATTTGGAATAAACATGCAATCTGTGCAAAGATGAATGGGACAAAACACTGTTTTAGCTTCGAGAGCATGTTTGCTTGCTATGTCTTATAGTATAATATCCTTCCGTCTTCCACTGAGATAAAACAAATGTTTTCTTTCAGCATCCTCATCTTTGGCTGAAGAAAAAAACAAAACAAATTATACATAGTATAATGAGTAATACGAGTGTGTCATACCGTATCTGGACATTCATTCTAATGTCCACATCTGGATTATTACAATCTGAGAACATATTTAATCATTTTTAACAAACTCAGATTGTTGTCTGCCCTGGTATTTGTGACTTCACTCATAAATTTATTCCAATAAAATGACTAATCAATCCACAAACATAATGTGTCCCAGTCTAGGACCTAAGCTAAGGTGTTAATAATTCACAGGAATACATCTAACGCCTCAACGGGAGATTTAGGTTCAGAAAACTGCTGTGTCAGCCATGATTTAAAAGAGGTGACTGTTCACCCAGCTGTCCTGCACAAACACAAGCAGCTCAGCAGCTCAGCTTCAGGGAACCCTCATGTATTATTCAGAGCAGCTCCACGACAGTCTCTGGAAGAATAATGCGTCCTCTGAGCAGCGACAGAATTTATTCCCGTCTATAAAATTAAAGTGAAAGTATATGATTTAGCTCCCCATCTGTTTGTGTGCAGGCGGTTTACACCAAATACAGGAGCTTTACCTGCCTCCTCACTCTCCCTGCTACAGAAGCACTGGCAGGCGTTCAGTCAGAGGAGCGTCCAGTCATCTTTTGGACACCCGGGACAAAAATCAAAAATTAAAAAAAGACCAGACCATTCATGAATTCTGGACTCCAGCAGAGAACTGAAACTCTTTGCTATGTTGTGATCATTACACAATAACTTTATATAAAATAATAAATCCATCATCTATACCTATTTCCTGTTCAGGGTCACGGGGGTCTGCTGGAGCCTATCCCAGCTCACTTCAGGCGAAAGGCAGGGGTCCACCCTGGACAGGTCGCCAGTCCATCGCAGTAAAATAAAAATACTATTAAAAAAAGGTTATATGCCAGCTCATCAAGCCAACACAACCTGACGAAAGAGTTTTCGTATGTTCTTGAATGCAAATAGACTATCGTTAATTCAAAAAAGACGAGGTAAAAATGGATTTTGATTCACTGTCTCCTTGAACCTCCACATTTCTGACCCAGCTGTCTTTGGTCTCCATACGGTTCCATATTTCATCTCTGCTCCTGTCTCATTGTGACATCTACCACCACCGTTTCTGGACCAAACATGTCCATGTTTGGTCCGAGAGGGACGAAACTGTACAGCGTGAATCCGGCAACAGGTACAGTTGTAATGAAATAGTTGAGGAATACGTTTAGCACCATTTCTCTAGCAGATAACTTTGTTATCATCTTTTAAACTGTCTAGTCTGAAATTAAAAAGTGTGAGCATAAACATATTTTCCTTTGGTTCATGAAAATGTCATTATTTAGTTTCTTTGTTTCACACTTTACAGCTTCTTCTGATTCTATCTAGTTACTTACAGACAATGTTGAATGAGAGAAAAGATCCAGGGAGTGGAAACTTTAATGATAGAAACACTTTTCTTTGTGCCGCAGGTCAGAGGAGAATGGTCAGATGCAACACGCCAAACCTTGGAGCAGACGGGCTACAGGAGCAGACGACAACACCAGGAAGCACACCTGTCAGCCTCCAACAATGCACGCAAAGTCACCAAAACTGTACAACAGAAGACTGGAAAAATGTTACCGGAGAAACGAGTCTGGATTTCTGCTGCCACGTTCAGGCGCTCGTATCAGAACATGGAATAATCGACGATAAGCACACATCCGTCATGCCTTGTATAACAGGTCTGGCTGGTTGGTGGTTGTGCAGAGGTCTCAGCCCTTCAGTACCTACAACGCCACAGTCTGCCTGAGTATTGCTGCTGACAACGTCTGTCCCCATCAGCAGAACCACGTCATGTACCACGTCACAAAGCTCAAATATTACTGGTTGTTTCTTTTGTTTTATTGTTGGTTTTGTTTTGTTTTTGTTTTTTTTTAACAATTTGACAATTCAGCAGCTCTCCAGAGTCACCATGTGTCAGTCTAATGCAGAGCTTTTAGGATGTGGTGGAACGGGGGATTCACAGCCAACAAATCTGCAGCAGCTGTGTGACACTATCATGTAAACATGGACTAAAATATCTGAGGGATGTTTGCAGAGTCCTCATGAATCTGTGCCAGAAAGGAGTCATGTAGGCCAAAACTTACATGTCAGGTTAATCGGTGGTTCTAAACTGTCCATCCCTGTGATGGACTGGTGACCTGTCCAGACTCTAGCCCCGCAGGGATCCCTCCAGCAGGCCCCCGTGACCCTGCACAGGAATAAGCGGGTGTCGGTAATGGATGGATGGAGTGGAGGGAATGTGTTCTCGTGTGCAAGCAGCTCTAAAAAACTGAAGCACTAAGATGAGGTCACAGTTTAATCCACATCTGGCAAGAACATCTGTGCAATTCCTGAACATTCAACCCAAAATACAGCAATCAACCACAAAACTTGATACACCATGTACGTCAGTGTTAATGACACTTTCTTTCTTTCAGTTAATGAAAATAAAAATAAAATCTGAATGAACATTTTTAGAGGTGATGAAAGTGAGGTTAACCCGTACTAAGAAGCTCCTGTGGTTCCCAGCTTCCAGCCAGAGGAGAAACTCACTTACAGTTACAGTAACTGGGCCGTTAGTGTTGAAATGACTGAGAGGATCCAGTTCCACGAGCTATTAGAAAGCTTTTCCAGCTTTTTCACACTTTCATTTCAAGACAGAAACTCTAGCCGTCATCGCCATCACCTCATTTGGGCTGATGTGCATGTTCAACATCACCTCGGTGAGAACACAAGCTCGCTGCCAAGTGCATGTCTGTCCATGGTGTATCATTTAAAACTCTTCTGTGCTGATACGAAAACCGCTACTTTGTTTTTGATTCAGATACCCAATCAATACTGGCAAAGCAGTGGCACCTGGGGGCGGGGCGATGGGTGCGAGGGCCAGAGCCACGCTGCTAGCAGCTTTAAGTTTATTGCTCCTCGAGTCTTGCATGGAGGTTGTAGCCAATCTGTCTCTGCCTAAACCCGCTAGATAACGACCTATCTCACCAGGGAAGGTGACATCATGCCTCTTCTTCAAATGTTCCAGCACTCCAGATGTGCTGCCATGGCAAGAAAGGTCAATTTTACAGATGTTGCAGGTAGCACTATACGGCCGCCACCACTTCAGTCTTCAGTTCTGATCCACAGCATAAAACAGACGCGACATCACATATCCAACTGATTTTATCATCTTTTATCAAATTCATTGCCAACGGATTATATCATTGATTTTTGTTGACTATACTGATTGTCAGTTGTGGCCCTAATTGTTCCTGTGCCTTACTGGGTAAACTGGTGATGATCAAATTCAAATATTACATCTACACTGCTCTTGATGAGATATTTGCTCACACTAGAAATCTCAGCATCTGTTACAATGACATAGATCACATCTCAGGCTGCTAGTTAAAGCTCACCACTATTCTAACAATATTACTACAAACAAAATGAACAAAAAAAACCTCTTTAAAATACTGTGAGTAGGACAATAAGATGCAACTTAGACCAGAAAAAAGCTAATAAATGTCTCTCTCTCTTGGGAAATACTCAAATACAGATTGAAAAAATGAGAGGTATGCATGTCCATGCAAAAACGCTCGCTCTGAGCAGAGAGTACGATGCACACAGGATAAGAGACAGTACGCTCTGGTGAGAACATAAACACACCAGTATATCTTCTCCCAGTAAATAATGGTTTGTTTCTTTGAATATTGCACGTTGGGACCTCATACATTCAAGATCAACTGGATAGTACAGCTTTATTTTGACAGCTGGTGCTATATAAGTAAACTGAATTGAGCTGAAAAAATATATAGTTTGCAGCAATAACGTTTATGGAAAGTGTAACGTAACACAGATTCACAAATTTAAAAAAACATCGTGCTGTCAGTTATTTGCATGGTTTGCAAATATTTTACAACAAAACGTTGCTCATTTTGTCAAAACTTGTGATTTTTGAAAAAAAAAATTTTTTTTAAACAAAAGATGAAATTATGCAATATTTGCAGGTTTATGACTGTTTTAATTTTATTTCAGAATTTAGCAAAAAGTCAATATTTTCCAACAAGAAATTGCAATTTTTAGTAAAAGTGAATATTTTGTGACTTCACAATAAAAAGTCTAGCTCTTTCAAAATTTGCATTTTTACACCTTTCTTTTTAACATAATAATTTACATAATTTCTTTTACATAAAAATGTCTTTTTTTTAAGTTCATGATTTTATGATAAAAGTTTTCATTGTAAGTTGAAATTTGTCATTTTATGACAGAAATCTTTTCTTAATGAAAAAGTATGTGATATTGTGGTATTAACCTTTTTACAGCAAAATTGTCTTTTTGTTTTTTAAACAAGTCTTTTTATAAATTGGAATTACACAAGAAAAAAAATAGTGATTTTAGAACAAAAGCCTCAATATGATAAAACTCACAGGTTTTGTGAAATTTAAAATTTTATTCCAGAAATTCCCCTTTTTTGAGGAAATCTGACAAGATGGCTGGTTCAGAAAGCAAAGAATAACGAGTCCTGGTAACCATGGTGATGATGGTGAGGATGAAACTGACCCCCCTGAACGAGGGTGTGTTTCAGGGTGGACTACAGCCCCGTCATGATCCTGAAGCAGAAGAAGTGGGTATCTTGGTTTCCTTACAGAAACAGACATTACTTGGTGAAACGTCATAGACTCTGTCGTTCCAAAACTTCACAAAACGAGGACACAACTTTATAAACTATTATGACAATTGTTGAGACATTTTTGACTTAAAGTATGGTGCATGAAAGAAAAAGTCAGATGACCTCCAAAGTCATCAGGATTTGTCTTCTGAGAAAATGAATGTCCACATAAAATGTCACTGACATTCGTAAGAGAAACATTCAAATGTTAAACTGATCAACAGACCATGATGGAAGGTCACAATTAACAACATCATCCACATGCTATGCTGGTCTCAGTCTTTGAAGCTGTGCATGATGACAATTATTAAGTCTTTAGACATAGAAATGCATAAATCTCTCAACTGTGAAAAGCTGTGGTTTACATACTGCAGAATCTACTATTCCAATGAAACTTCTTACAATAACAAAAGTTTTTTTGTGGGGGCGGGCTTTGAAACAGGATCATCTCAAAAGTTCTTACAAAACAGACATAGTAGCTTTAATGAGTGCCATTAAGAATTAACTGTGCATAACTTAAGAAAAAAAGCTCAGCTGTACATCAGTGAAGCTACTGTGGTGGAGACACTCACCCAGAACAACAGACAAAGCTGTCCCAGTTTGGCTGTTTCCTGCATTGCTGCACAGTAAATGTGTTCCTCCATCTCTTACTCCATCGCTGGTTTATCATCAGTCACTTTGGACCATAAAAGCACTCAGAGGGGCAGGACTGGCTTTGGATCTATGGAGTTAGAACAGTCTCAACAGGCACGAATGCGCAAATGCACAGGACAAGATTCACACATGTATTTCTGATGCGCACAAATATAACTCGATTTACAAACGGCTTCTGGTCTGTGGACTTTGCTGCATTTGTGAGTGAATTTTGAGACTCTCCTGCCGTGGCTCCAACTCACAAATGCATTTTTTCTAACAGGAATGA
>JBAMYA010011942.1:0-17475 GCA_037176975.1 Arrhamphus sclerolepis | reverse complement strand
AAAGGTATGGGCGGCGGGTGGGGGAGGGGGGGGGGTGGGGGGGGGGGGGTGTGAGGGGTGGCGGCCAAAACACACACACACACACACACACACACACACACACACACACACACACACACACACACACACACACACACACCGCCCACAAGTTGAATTTCACACTTTATCTTCTTTTTTTTTTTTTTGTGTCCTCTCCTGAGGAACAGGCTTTGTGCTAACCTGTTGATCCAATCCATTAACTTCCAATGACGCAGCCGCGCGCCCCTGTGGAGCGAGTGTGGCGCGAGCCTTCATGTTTCAGTGACGTGGGACACAAGTGCCAGAAGATATTAGAGTAACCAAAAAGAGAGAGAAAACACACACACACACGCTGAAGACGAAAAGGAACATCCCGGAGAACGAGATGAAGACTTTCCAGAACCAAAGCCAACCAGCGCAGCGCGGAGCCGTCCGAAGCCTGCTCAGCAGAAGCGGCAGCGCCATGAGTCCAGTCAACACGGCCAGCATCTCTCTGACAGCCCTCCTCATCCTCACTATACCAGCCTGTACAGGTGAGTCAAACCTTATTTTTTATTTTTATTTTTTCATATTTGCTCATTACACGTCATTTGGTTCTCTTTTACTGAAAAAAAAAAAACTTGAAGCAAAAACTTTTCTTTCTATCCCTATATTAATATACTGATATTAAAGATAAAACCTTTTAATGTGCCTTGATTTAAATAGTAGCCCATCCTGTGAATTTCTGTTTTTCCAGGACTGTGATGCCTAATAAAACAAAAGTTTGTGCATGTATCCAATTCTAAATCAAAGTCCATCGTCCTTAACTGATGTGAAGCTAAACTTGACAAGACACTTTGGTACAAAATAAAACTAACACTTTTGTTTGGTCACTGACATGAAGCCAAAAATGACTGAGAGGAGCACAAATGCAGATTGACATGTACTTCATCCACTTCTGTCAAAGTGATCTTCATTTTGTCTTGTGGATTTTAGGACTCAGCATCAGTGGCAACACTCCAAGCTGTGGATCCACTATTTTTCTAAAAGTGAAATGAGTTTTTGTTCTTATTTATATTGTTTTCCAAAGCAGGTGTAATATTTTATCAACTTGTTGTACAAGAAAAGTTGTCATCCTTCCAAAGGACATCGACTGCAGTCATGTTGCAGCATGTGGGAAAGATTATTCCTCATTTCTACACTTGCCTCCACCATCATGCACTTTTACTGCTCTTTCATCAGAAGCATCTCACTACTGCTGGAGGGAAGCAACTGTGTATTGTATGAGGATAAGCAAATGAGTAATTTGAGTTTAAGAGTCATATGTTTTTTCTGTTGTTTTCCGACACAAAAGCTGCTGCAGCAGATCTGCAGACCACGACAGATCAGAGGCACCTCCTTGACAAGGTACTGTTTCCTTCTTTTTATTTGCTCTATCTGTTTTGTCAGTGGACTGCTACATCATCCTCTGTCCTGCTCCATAGATAGATGCTGTGTGCACATCTTACCTTTCTGCAGACCTGAAGTTTTGGGTAAGTGAGGTGTAAAACAATTTACTGAAAGAGTCCGCTTAAAGCACTCTTAAGACAGATCTTAAATGTTTAATACATAATTTCTAATAGTAATTTTGGTTAAATTTCCAGGCATCTGATCTTTTAGAAGAACTCTGTGCCTTGATGCTGATTCAGAAGTCAAAGGTACCACAGAGATAATACTGTTCTCTTGTGCCAGACAGTTATTCTTTCCGCATTTTTTTACTTAACAGAGAGCTGTACGGAGATTAACTCCCGATCTGTCATCTGTATTTTCAGGATCTAAGACAGCAAGAAAATAGTAAAAGGGTAAGTCAAACCCTCCCTGAGTGTGAATTGTTTCCATTGACAATAGATATGAAAATGTAACAGAAAACCATTCCTTATTTGCAACATGTTTGTTTGTGTGCACACATGAGGACTATTTGTTTCTTGCTGTCCTTTTATACTCTGAAAGGTATATGTGCAGTTTTCAGACTTCAAAGTTCTGTTCTGTTAAACGGGGTGGTGAGTAAATGAAAAGATAACATTGCACTGCTTTTAAATGTTGCTTGAACTAAGAAAACACTTTGCATTGTTTTGAACTAGGGTTTTAAATTGTTGTCATTTCCAAAACTTTACTTGAATATGTTTCTCAACTAGATAAATACGACTGCAGGTCATTTTACTGACTGAAAAGTAACAGCAGCACTAAAGACATTCTAGAACATCTGGAACCTCTGTAGTTAAACCAAGTCTAGCAAGTCCAGTCTGTGGTTCTGCTCGTCAACCACACCCTTTAATTAGAATATCCATCCACCCATTGTTCTTTTTTTTTTCATGCCCACTTTTCAGGGTTGTGGAAGGGGGTGGTGAAGGGTGGAGGTACGGGGACTGATGCCCATCTCATTTATGGTCTGGTAAAACGTGAACCTTGGCTACAGCCATGACAGATCTTCACTACTATGTAAGAATTAAATAGGAAAGAAATAAAAAAATAAAAAAAATAGAAAAAGAAGACAAGACCATGGTATTAGATGGCAAAATTTCACTAAAATAAAAGGAATTAATTGAACTACATTAACAATGGGTATTTTTTTAAAATACTGGATTACATAGTTTTTGGTCAGTCAAATTAATCTACAAATAGAGAGTAAAGATGTTTTTGTTGATTTAATGTAAAAAAAAAAATGTTTATACCAATCTTGAATAAATTATGTTGGTTTTTTTCACATGGATTTTTGATCACATTAACAAACATACCCTAAAAACATTTCAGGGTACTCATTCACTCGGCTTATCATTTTTTTTTTTTTTGATCAAATCTGTCCAAATGTCCTCCTTTAGAGTGTCACTACCAAAACAACATCCGAAACAAGCTCAAACGAGGACTAGCAGAGCACTGCTGGCGTCTATCCCCACATATACATGTTGCAGCCGGGCAAGCCTGGGGCTGACTGCAGACTGCAGCATATTTCTGCATGGAAGGGTCCTAAAATGGTCTGCATTGCTCCCAATGCAGAGAGCAGAGAGCGGCTTAGCTTGGCCTGAGCTGCAAGTGGACATCCACAGTGGGACTTCCCATTTCAAACATATTCTCTTTAAAGATACAATTATGGTCCTTCAGGTCCATATAATGCTTAGCACTAGGTATATAAAGTGATGACAGATAGCCACTGGTGAAACTGGACACAGTTTAATTTTTTTTATTTATTTCATTTTTTGCATTTTAACATGGGAAAGAATGGAGATTTGCTCTGTTTTGAAGCCAGCCCCAAGTGGTCAGTCAAGGAATTGCAAATTTATTGCTACTGGGTTGACTTCAGCCCAGAAGTGTTGATGTTGGTGTTTGGTCAGATGCATCAGCTCACTGACAATTGAAACATGTGTAGGACTCCAGTGTGTTGCTCGCCCTTCTGTGTGGAAAAGAGGGAGAGTGTTCCTGTCTTTGCTTGGTCTGCATGTGGTACTTTCTCTTTTTCTCATGCTGATATCTGTGTTTGTGTTTTTCAGACTCTTCAGGTGCATCCTCTTCTGCATCTAGTTTCTCAACTCCATACCAGAAGAGAGAGAGGAGTGTCAATGCATGTACGTACCGCCAGCACCAGTTCCCCTTTCAGACTTCATTCTCATTGATTGATTGATCTGTTCTACAAAAGCATTGACCAAAAAACAAAACAAAATGCAAAAACATAAACAAAAGCACAAATGATTCAAAATCATGACTTCATTTGTGTTCTTTTTGCAGTTTTTGACAATAGTTGTGCAAAGCTGCTCCTTAAAAGAATGAATTCAGATGTTTCCAGTACCAAAGGATAACATCAAAAGAACTGATAAATAGAGGATGGCACATGAATGAAAAGTAACAGTGCACCATACTACAGTTGATTTCAAAACGTGTTTTCCCTGTCCGTAGCTTACATGTTGATAATGCTGTATGAGATAAGTCTACATTAGTTGTACTTTCCCATGCTCAGAGTAATTATGGTCTAATATTAGTGCAGCCAGAACCTTGTCCCTCATTGTTATCAAGCAAAGTGGATACAGAGGAACATGGGGTGAGAGATATGCGTACTGTTCTGTAGAATCCAGATGAGAGTGCTTGCTGTTACAGGGTTGTTGTAGTCAACATTATGAAAGCTGAAAATAGTAGTGAGACAATCATCTGTGTGCAAAGTTAAATCCCAGTACATTTTTGTGTCCACGCAGGCTGAACTCCAAGGGCCTGGAGGAATCGAGAGCAGAGGCTACTTCCTCTACCGGGTATGCATTGACTTGTGTCAGTAAATAAAAGCCCTACATTACATGATAGACTTACAAAAATGTGCTTGCTCTTACAGCCACGAAATGGAAGAAGATCCTTAGACTATGAATAAAGAAAAGGTAACACTATAGTGGTTTTTTTTTTTCAACAGTAAAAAAGACGTTGCAATAACATTTAAAAACTGACAGTATCAGAGAGCATGGTTTAGAAAAGTGCTGTTTGACTGACTTGGAATGGATTGTGGATAAATTGACTTGTAATTATCCTGTAATCATGCATGTTAATGTACTTTAGAGTGTCTGCCTCTGTACAGAAACAACATAGACCCTGAGACTTGAGCCTCTGCACCACGACTGAGTAATCCAGACTCCAACAACAGCCCTCTACTACTGCTATGATGTTTGAATGTACACAGTGAATATGAATTAAAATATCATTAATTTGTTCATTTTATCTTGTGTTATATGTGGATCATTTTAAATAAATCTGCTACAATAAGAGAGGGAAGAGTCATTTGAATTATATTCATTTTGTGAGTCACAGTACATTAGAAACAGTAGTATTCCAGTGCATTAGGAAAACACTGAATGAATGTAGTCTCAAATGTGTAATTACTAATATTAACAGTAGATGTCGCCATCATCACTCAGTTACTGTCATACTGAGGAAGTAAATCAGGGTTTGCTTTAACTGTATGAATATTGAGTTCATCTTAAAACAACCCAGATTTGGTCGGTTTATACAGGAATATAATGTTTTTCCATTAATTGTGTGATAATTCTGTCATCATGGTGATATTACAGATAAAAATATATGCTTTTCCAAAAAAGGTGATTGAACTATTAAAAGTTCCAAACAGATAAAGGAAGAGTAAAACAGAAAAAAGGGCTTGATCTTTGTTCAGTACTTGATTGTAGGACTTTCTTGAAGTTCTTTTTAAACTTCTTGCACCCACCACACTAAACATTTGTTTGTTGGAAATTAAGATTTTTTTAGCTGTATCTCAAAATGACAACTGCATTTCTATGGATTTAGAAAACAACAACAACAACAACAACAAAAAAAAATCTCAAGCGCTGAACAATATACCTGTTCATCTTAAAGATTTACATTAAAAACCTTTTTGGCTTTAAAACAACATGTACTAGTGAGTAAAATATCACATTCTGTGCAACTAAAAAAAACAACAATAAAAAATAACATTAAAAAAACCTTAAAACCATCAACACTTTGTCAGTAAGTACTGCAACTCTGACTTTCAAAGTGTTTCTTCTGTGCACACAATGTGACTTAAGTAGAAAATTGTAAATAGAGAAACAAAGTTTTCATATTTTCAGACTTTTTATAATTACAGCCACAATAATGGTTGTTTTAGTAAGTACTTTTAATGCTAAATTATTGGTTTGATCCATTTTCAATTACTTTGTACTTGTACTTGCATGAACTTGTACTTAAAAAAAACTTTTTTGTCACAACAGATTGCATCAGAAGAACAAGCTGAGTTAAAATGAGTAAATACTGTAATAAGTGCTGTGAATAACCTAGGTTTAAATATTTCAAAACCCTTCCCTCTGTCCCTGCCGCTTCATATTAATTCACCTAAACTTGAATTTGAAACAGAGCTGTTTAAAAATAATGAAAGCATGAGAATAAACATGCACGTCTGTCTTTTTTCTCAAATTGTGCAAATCTGCTTCGACGAAAGCGTGGAAACAGCGCTATGTACAACTTCTCGTGGCTGTAAATGGTAGTACAGCTTTTAACCATTTTGTGTGTTGCCATGGTGATGTGTACCACGCCGAAGATGGGGAAACACTCAGTCTGATGACCAAAGACAAGCCAGCTATGAATATACAAGTCTAATATATGTTTTTAAGTAATCTATATAAAAAATAAATTGGTGAGAAAAATCGCAAAGTTGCACATTTATTCTAGAGTACTTTGTAAAACAAACAACAACAACGACAACAAAAAACCTCAGAGAGAGATTAGAAAACATGTTTAATCACAGAAAGATAGCAAGAAAGCAATTGACTGGCGAACATGCCTACACGTGGTTTCAGTTTAATCTGACATACTTAGCTGCGCGGAAATAAGTAAGAAGCTATTATGACACCACTAAAAGTTTTTTTTACTTTCCCCGGCTGTTGGTAAAGTGGATGTCGATGAACGTGTGTGTTATCTGGAGAGCAGCGGTAGGCCCTTTTGGCTCTAGTTCCAGCTCCAGTCAGTCTGCCTCCTCAGCCCTGCGCAGTCAACCATCAGCGGCGCCACTGGGTGCACCGATATCCCGATGAAAGGGGAGCCTTACTGGGGTAAGTGTCGCATCTGTGCCGGTGAAGCCGCCCCTGGTTTGCGCAGCATTTATCGACAGCCTCTAGGTTCGGACGACAGGCGTGAAGAGGCAAAAAAAGAAGAGTTTAGCTGGTGTTAGTATGGTGACAGAGACTGGCCGAAGGCCCAGTGACCCACATTCTTATCTAATCCACGTTAGCTAGTTAGCTGGGCTGACATGCATGTACAGCAAACGGGTTCAAATGCACGTTACATTACTAAGAGTGGCAGTGGATAAATGGCATATATGCGTATTTTTATTGTCACGAACCGAGGTCCCTTAATTAGTGGGTGTCACACGTCGCAGCGTGATAAACTACGGAACTGTTGTTTTGTTTTTGTAATTGGCGCTAGCCAGTAAGCTAGGTGGCGCTGGCCTTCCTGCGGTCCTTCCCGGTCCGCTGGCCGGTCCTTCCCGGTCCGCCGTCACCCGCCGCAAGACTGTAAAAGTGCCGTACCCGCACTGGAAACTTCAACTAGGCTCAGTTCAGTCGGTTTCACACACTTCACTACCGCGGGTAGCCAACGAAACTAGTGTTTTTATTTTCTTTTTACCATAAAGGACTTGGTTTGTCTATATTTTTCGCTGCGCTGTGATAATATTCGTTCGTCTGCAGAATTCCGGTCTTTTACTTTTCTTTATTTCTTCTATTCAACAAAATATACATTGTTGCAACATTCAAAAAATAAAATAAATAAATAAAAATACGTTTTTATATGTCATTGTTGTCTCAGCACAGTTCATGCTAATGAGTGGTGCCAGAATATAAAACTGTGTGGTCTAAAATAATAACAAAATTAAAGTAAAACTTAAAACTTATGCTTTTTGAAACACATAGATACAAATAAATGCAGCTTCATTTTATATGACATGCAAGTCTTGATCCTATTTTTAAGGCTTGGACTGCAACTCAGTTTGAACGTATTGCTTTTACTGAATGTCTTAATGCAGGTAGTATCTCATTATTATACTAAATAGACATTTCCATACAGTTCAAATAATCAAAGTGATATAATTTATTCTGGTTTTACTCAAAGAAGCATACTGTATGTGTTTGATGTTTTGCATAGCATGTATGTAATAATATATCATGAAAACATATTGTCTTACCAACGAAAATAGATGATATAAATGTTTGTGTGTATGTACACACACACACAGTATACCTGTTATTAGTGACAACTTTTTACTGTTTGTCCACTGAGTTTTCTTTTTCATCTCAAACCAACTCAAAAAAAGCTTGGATAAACAAATTAAACCTAACAGAAATCTTTTATCTTTTGAAAAATGACAGATGTTTCAGTTCATAATTCAAGTTTTTAAATTCTCAGATAGAAATTCAGTATAGCCTTAAAAATCCTGCAAAGGTCAGGCTTCATGTTGGTGGTAATTTGAATCTGTATTTTCAAACAGCACAGATCAGATGGTCCATGTTGACCATGTGAAGTCACTGGAGCCGTTAGTGGAGCATGGAAAAATACTTTGCTATCTTTTTAATAACTGGAACCACAGCGTGCTGCAGGTGACCAGAGGAAGCCAGGACACTTCCTCCCTGTCTTTGCATGTGTGCTTCTTCTGCTTTTCTTCTTTTGAAGAAGAAAATATAAAAGAGAGAGCTTATTATCTTACATTTCTTTTTTTCCTTGTCATCTTATATACCTTGAGTCTTCTCTTATTATAAAAATGAAACTATAATCACTTAGAGTTTAGTCTTGTCTTGTGCAGTAGTCATTCTGTCTTTTAAAGGCTGCATACTTGGCAGTAGGGAACAGTACATTTATTTTCTAACAGAAAAAGTGGGGCTGATGACACTGTGATGAGGATGGTAAAGAAACAGTCACTGATTACATCATTATGTGCTATGCCAATAATGTAATTACTGAGCGCCTGTCATGTCAGGATTTTCTGACACAGAGGAGCTTCTGTTGATTCAGTTGCAGTCTTTTCTGAATTTAGGAAGCTTTCAGTCACACAGGACTCTGATAAGAGGTGGTGGTAATATGATTTCTTTACACACATGGTTAATACTGATAGCGCACTGGAGCACTTCGTACTGATTACTACTGGGATTGTAAACTATCAGTAGTGTAAGTGACAGATGTCAAAATCTATGTTTGTCGCCTAGGTTGATATTGAATGTGTACCTCATTGCCTGGGTTTATTGCAAAGGGCTTGAGTGTGTGCAGGGCTGAGCAGTTGTTTGAATTTGACAATCATATTCTGATTGTAATAGCACTATATTCAGACTTTTAACTATTGTGGAAACTATTTGCAATTATGAAGCAGTAATGACATTAATTTATGTACTTTTAAACAGGTGCAAATATTAAGTCAAATACTTCACACATTTGATAAATGTAGCTGTTGATATGAGTAATGTTTACCGTAACAGTTCTGTAGAATATAATGCATTATATCATCATTTCATGTTGATAATTTTTTGATACAGAACTTATTGCTGAATTTATATTTTCAAAATGTGAAAATATTTAGAAACACAACAGTAATGGTTTTATGTATATAGTATTAGTCAAATATAGCCTCAGAAGAACAACATATGCTTTTTGTTTTCCACCATGCATTTGTTTAGTTTTCATTTACAAGATACAATGCCAGGCCGCTGCATAGTCGAGTGGTTAAGCAGGTGGACCACGTACGAGGCCTCATGCAGCAATCGCAAGTTTGACTCCTGGCTCGTCGACAGTTTGCTGCGTGTCTCTCCCCATCTCTCTGCCCTTGTTTGCTCCCTCTCCTTGTTCAATAAAGGCCAACAAAGCCAACAAATTCTTTAAAAAACAAGATACTGCGAAAAAGGGAAATACTAACTATTAGGTAACCCATGATTAAATAACTTGTAGGTCCAACTTTAGTGGCAATAAATTGAAGTATTTGAAGTCACTCTGATGTAGATTTGCTGGTGTGATTCAGATCATTGTCCTGGTGTATGAGACAATTTTGACAAAACTTTAGCTGTTGGACAGGCAGCTTCACATTTCCCTCTAGAATATTCTGGTATGCAAAAAGTCAATGACTGTAAGGTACCCAGGTCCTGTGGTTGCACAGAAGGAAGATGGGCATTAAAGTCAAACAGCTCCAGTTTGGTCCTGTACATCCATAGCACATTGTTCCAAAAAGGCTTGTGGTTTGTTGTGATGCAGTTATGTGAATCTCACGTTTCCATGATCTTTTCAGACAGAAGAGTCTTTCTCCTTCTATCCCTTCTAAACCAACTGTACATTTTCAGTCTTCTTCTGATTGTGCTGTCGTGAACTTTAACATTCAGCGTGCTCAGTGAGGCCTGTGGTGTCTCAGATGTAGCTCCTTGCATTTTTTGTATTTGTCTGAGCACAGTCTGACCTTGTTTGAAGTTTGCTGTGATGATCACCCCTGGGAAAATTGAAAATTTTCTTAAATGCTTTTCATTGTAATAATAATAATAACAATAATAATAATAATAATAATGACTTGCACTTATATAGCGCCTTCCAAGGTCGCTAAAAAGGTGGACAAAAACAAAGCAAAAACAGGTAGGGGACCGTTACTAAATTAATTCATTTACAAATAATCCCTATCACTGGTAAAGCTTGAACTCCAAATTGTTTGGAAATAATATTGTACTTCTTTACAGACTGATTTACATGGACAGTCGCTTCTCTAATGCCATTGCTTATTTTATGTCCTTCCTGGTGCCGTGTGAACAGACACCACAATGCTCCAGACCAGCAAACTGCCAGAATCTCTACTTTTGTAGAGGTCAGCACATCTGCTGATGATCAGTTCATCGAAGGCTAGTGACAGAAGCACCTTGATTGAGCTTACGCCCTTAAATCCTTAATGTTTAGTATTGTTTAAATGATTTTTTTTTCTTTTTACCCTTTTTGGCTTCATTTTCATTAACACTGAAAACATGTCATTGCTTGTCTGAGGTTGTATAAGACCTACTATGATCAGATGATTTTTATTATGTAAATAATAATAAATAAATAAATAGATTAAAAGAGAGGATATTAAGTTGTGCATATTAGCACTAAATGTTGTGATATTTACCAGAAGATATGAGGCACCTTATCAAGAAGACAACAAAAGCAAAAGTGTTCTTCAGCCTGTTTTTTGTATTAATGGAGGAAAAAAAGTTGACCTACATGGAGATCAAGGGAGATCTCAAAATTATGCTATCGTATGTTACCATGATAAAAAAGAAAATGGGTCATGTCTAATGGGTTTTCTCTAAAAAGTGACATGTTTGTAACATCAGTACTGTTGTTGATGAGTCACAATCTCTCTAAATGGACATAATTTCTGTCAAAAAAAAAAATTACCATTTCATACTATTTGGAGAAGCTTTACTTTTGGGGGACCTGGACTGGTAATAAACACGGAGGTGCGTGTGTTGTTTCAGGGATTGCAGTCTTGGGTTTACTGTGGGAGGTTCACAAGTACCATCTAAAGTATCTTATTTTGGATTCAATAATATGTGTCTTTTCTTGGATATATTTAATTTAGCATCTTAACTGCTGTTCATTTCTCTCTTCTGAGGGGTTTGTGTATTTTTTGTAAGCAGTGTTAACTTCAGGAGTACGTTTTATGCAGCTTAATGTCGCCATATTTTGAGGTAGAATCACCATAACCATAATCTGAATCACAGTTCCCCCCACAGATTTGCCTGAATCCAAGTGATGAAATGATTAGTTTTGCATAATGCCCCCCTGGATACTTGACAGCTACAGCACTCTGATCAAGGAGCCCTGAACCACCAAATGATTGCGCTTCTTTACTTAAGAGGAAGGCAATGCTATGATGTCAGTTTTTTGCTGCAAAGATGTATTGCAGTGCTCGGGTCTAAAAATTAAAACACACAGAAAGAGAACAGAATAATTGCTTCCTTTTTAGTTGTTAAATTTGTGGATATGCACATATCTGACAATATGCTGTACTCCCCGGTGCTAGTAAATTACTACTTTCGGATGTACGCCTCTGGTTTTTTCCACGCATTGCAATAATCATGGTCTTAGTGGGAATGACGCAAAATGCATTACATAAAAAGCTAAGTTAGTTATCCATGTTACAAATGTACAAACTGAAAAATAACTCTTGTCAGGAATATAGCTTACATACAAGGAAGGAAACTTGACAATAAAGCTGCAGAGTTTACTTATACAACCGCATAACGCCTAGTACGGTCTGTATTTTGTTGTTTACACAGTTTTAAAGGCACCTGTGTGTGTCATCACCTAGTGATGATCATCTGATATAAGCAGTGATCGTGAAGAACGTCATCAGAAAAGAGTTTGACAGCGATGGGCTGTTCTCTAATGTTGTTTCAAGGCGACATACAAGTGCAAATAAGATTTTGAGTTTAACGTGAAAGCAAAAGTAGCTAATCTTGATGTTGGACAAAATATAATATCATCGATTGATAGCTAATCAGTGATTGGAGTTTATTAAGTTATCATCTGTTGGCTAAGCGATTGTTGTTTAATCAATAACAGCAGATATAAGACATTTACTACTTTGTGTGCCAATTCATTTTTTTCAAGTTTTGTATGATGACATGATGAGGTTGCTGCAGTCAATAAAATGTGAAATCTTTTTTGGTCAGGACAGTATGAACTGGTCATGACATGACAGGTTTACCTGGTGGGATGTGGAGATCAAATGTTGTCTGGGTTTGTAGTCGTTAGAGCACAATTACTGTTGATTTTCAGTTGAATTATTCTGGTGTCCTCTGCTACTTGCCTTTCCAACATTGTTGTCTCTTTTCTGTACAGTGAAAATGCTAAACAGAGGCTTCTTTTGTGGTGTTGGGTCTGCAGAGATGTGTGCGGTAAGTGGAAACACAGGTGACTGACCAGCGTTATGAGCTTGCTTGGTAGAATGGTTGAGAGGTATGTTGATCACTGCGCAGTGTTAATGATGATCTGGAGTTAATTTTATTGAATGTATGACAAATTTCTGTCCTTTATATCAAAATTATCCTGAGTTACATCTTACTGGAAAAGTCTTAATTTTAAACTAAGAGGATAATATCTTTTAATTGTCACGTTGATGCCATAAGGATGTTGGGACCTCAAAACTGCTCCTTTTAGAATATCATTAAGTAATGTATTATTTAAAGTATCGTTCTTGTTCATTTGTACAACAGACTATTTGGAAGTGAATAATAATAATAATAATAATAATGTCTTTTATCTATAGGCGCCTTTCATGTCACTGTACCTAAAAGCAGAATACACAGTAAAAGACAATAAAGCAGAGATGATGAAGTAAAAATAGTAAGAAGAATAAATAATACATAGATAATGAAATATAATACTGATAAATGGAATGTATTGAATAATAGAGTAGAGTAATGCACATGTAGACCATAAAGGTTGGTTTCCCAATTCTATATATGGTTAACTGTGGTGTATTTAGCGTTTATTTATCTGGGGTCTTCCAGAGTTTACAAATCCCCTGCTCTCAGGTGTCAGGGTGTGACGTGAATGCATGAGGAAAACCATAAGGGTTGCTGTGCAACCAGAGCTTACCGTAAACGTGATGCCAGGCAGTGCTTTCTCTGGTAAGCCTTCAAGTCCCAGAAAACATCCCTATTTTGATATACATTTTTTTTCTTTAGGTATCTGGAGAATTAAACAAATATGAGTATTGTTTAGCTTAATTACTGATGTGCCTATTATTACACTGTTGTCCATAAAGTTGGTAAAATTTATTTATTTTTTATTAAAAAGCTATCTATCAAGCATTAATCACATTGTCACAATTATTTCTAAAGAAGAGGTTTAAAAAAATGCCGTTTTATGGGCAAAAATACAAGCGTTCCAGATTAAGAAAAATGAGGCAGTTGCAGTAAAATACAGTATTTTCTTTTCTTTATTTGTTTATATGTGGAAGAATGAACACATCTAGTCACAAAAAAATTAATGGACACGCTCTCAATTCTAATGTCGTACATGTCAGAACAAAATAAGAATAATCTGGATCTTAACCATCATATAAAAGTAAATAGGTTTGCCACAATTTCTGTGCTTGAATGAGGAAGAAGAAATGGAACAGAAAAATGTATTTTGCGAATACATTCGATATGTTTTTGAATTTTTTTCATCTGCTCTCTCTCAAGTCTGTTGTTCACACTTGTGTACCACAGAACAGTTAGTAAGGTGTTCAATCCCTTTCCAGAAGTACTATTAAATTAATGACTACGTACATTCAGGTGATTTTCATGTTGCTCTACATTCAACGTTGGCCTGGTGAATTGTCTCGGTAGATAATACGGACGTACGTGTCTAGCTAACAGTGTAATATTTGGTGTAGGGATGCCGCTTCACACTATCAATCCCACTGCTAGCGCTAGACGATATGACTTCAAATAAATATCACAATTAATTGAACATTTTAACTTGATTGCTATTAATGCTATTATTTCAATCATAGATCACTGTCCAGATTTTTTCTTCAAATATGCTCAACTATTACAGCTAGGATACTTTTGAAATGAAAGGGTACATAACTTTGTGATTTTAAAATAATCAAAGGGAAACACAGGTGAACTGTTTATTGTCGCTTATTGAATATTTAAAAAAAAATTGACATGGACATGATAACGTCAGTTTTACTTTATGAATGTTGGTTTGGGTCATTGTTGGTGTTTTTCTGTATCCCCAGCGTCTTGCTGCAAAGAGGCGGGACAAAGCTGTCAGAGCCAAAGGCAGAGCCAATGACTAGGTCTCTGACTTTGTCCAAAAGTATTCTAGTCTAAAATGTGAGGTCATCGGCCTGATTAAAACTTGGAACAAAACTTGACTGAAATGCTACGGTGGGACCTTAAGGGAGTTGCACAGAAACAAATACATAAAGACTTCAATAAATTCAAAGAAGCGTGGGAACAAAGTGAGAAACAGCAAAAGATTACTGACCATCACTGCTGATGAAGGAGGTTCCTCAAGCTCATGAATCATGAGCTTAATTTTTGCCAAATATATCATGGTGGTGTAATATATTAGGTATTGTATATTTACCCAATTTTAAGTGCTGGTAATGAACAAATGATTTTTTTTTTTGTTATTTTTGGGTGTATAAAAAAATCAAATCAATCAAAAAGGGAGTTGTCTTTGTTTCCCTCTAAATGGTAAAAAATGATGCAGATTGAATGACATATGTATTTTATTTCACACGTTTGTAGGACACGTGCGCTGTCAGCATGTGTCACAGATGTGTGCCACATGCTCTGAGTCATGATGTTTTTAATCCACTGATTCAAGTTCATTACAAAGAGCGTTGAACTCTGCACTCTCATAATTTTCACTTCATGACAGGGGAGTATTAGCTGTGTACTGGTTATTTTTACTCTGCGTGGCGAGGTCCGTTGCTATGGTGTTGACTATTGGCACAGTTGCTGTGCTGGCATCTAAGTGCTGGGTGTGGCGGGTGAGTGATGAGAGGCGCCAAAGATCCACTTCAAAGTGACTCATATCCTCGAAGCGCTGCTGACCTAAATCTGAGCGCGCACGCACACACCCAACAGACATGCAAATGCAAAGTCATAGGCATTCATAGAGCTGTTCGAGGAATAGAAAATTGTCAACAGTGTCATTAGTCTCTGATTTGATGCAGTTCATGGTGAATAACGGACACGTTTGAAATGCTTTAGTGCAAAATGGTAGTAGTCGTATAAGACAAAAAAAAAAGGCTTAAAACTGAAGGTACTTCCCAAGTTATGCAGTCAGCTTTTCAAGGATTCACACTCTAAGTGTGCTATTTTATTGAGAACTCAAAGGTGTTGCCTGTGGAGCTGTAATTAAGTTAAATTGGAGGAGGAGAAAAAGTAGGTTATTGGGCCAGCAGGTCAGTGAAGCACAGATGACATCACGGTTATACAACCCTAACTGTGAAGTTGCACAACTCTCACTCTGCGCTGAGACTATTGATTCAACAGTGGTTAACATTTTCTTACATGCCTTATTTTTATTTAATATGACTTTTATCATCACTGAGTTATCTTTATCCCTATCTTTGTTTTTGCTTTTTTTTTTAAGTCCCAGTCTGTTCATGTGAACTTGACTGTTTTTAATACACTGTCGGGCCAGATCAGTCCAGCTGTTCAGTAGTAGTACACAGATAAAGCCCTATACTACAGCTTTCTGCACCCTGTGTAGTTGGCCATTGATGTTAATAAAACAATGATCTGAGATAAGACATCCAGTTTATAACATTTGTGTTGAGTCACATACAACAATAAATGGAAGTACATAGTTGTCATTTAATGAAGAAGCTTCGTTGCCACACTAACATCATATTCATAGCCAAGTCTTTATGTAGACTTGCTCCACACTAAAAGAAATCTAAAAAAACCTTATAGTTCTTAATAGAAGAACTATGTTTTTTCTAGTGCTTGTGTGGCCGGTTCTGTTTTTTGAGATTTGGATACTGGGTAATGAAGGGTACATTTTTAAATGACTTGAAAAACATCCCTGTTTTCATTTTGTGTTTGTAGTTTAGGATTTTGAAGACTCAACTGAATGTGAATGAGGGATCGAGCCTTTGTGTCAGTGACTGTATTGCATTTTACCAAATGAGCAATATCAGTCATCATGTATATTCTGAATATTTATCAGTAGGAAAAACAAAAATCATTTTCAGTCAGAACATATGCCCATGTTTAAACAAGTACAGGGGAAGTTTCACACCAACAGAGATAATCCGTACTGGTAAGAGAAGCAATAATGTTACTTTGCTAAAGAAGGAAACTGGTGATATATTTAGGCTAGAAACCTCGTGGGCATGTTCATATTATTAAAGATTTATTGTAGACTTACCTGTGGAAACAAAAAAGTAGAGCTGGGCAACAGGAAGTTTAGAAAGAATATCTGTCCATGATGTCGACATCTATGCTTGTTTGTGTGTGTGTGTGTGCTTGCTTGCTAGCTACGTTAGCATTCATCAAGTCAAACATACAGAAGTAATCTTCAAAAGTTTAGTAGAATAATAGAATCTTGTCTTCACTCTTGTACCAGGCTATAACTAACTGTTTTCAGGAGGTGTTTGGGTGTGTGTACAGTTGCATTAAACTGTTTCAGTATTAGTAGATTAAAGCCTGGCTGCCATTTTCTGATAAATATCCTTCATTACATATTAAAATTGTATTGATATTTACAGCCTGCTTATTTAAGTACTTTGGAGAAAATAAAAATCTGTTTTCTGCTTCCCCTGACATGTGATCACGTCTCATGGGATTACCCCATAATGACTTCCTCTGTTCAGTCCAGACCCACTTTCACTTATTTATTAATTTATGTATTTATTTTCCAGTGGGGCCTCTCATTAGCTTTAAACGTCTGTAATGGGACAGACAGACACAATATGATGCCAGGCATTTTATGTTGCTGTTAGTTAACCTTGGAAGGCTTGGACAAGTTTGGCTAAGATCTCCCACACACTCGAGATTATGTGTCTAATGTTTAAAAAAAAAAAGAAAAAGAAAAAAGAAGTAAGCTGGAGAGTGGAAACTACACCCAGAAGAACTCAATGTTAAATTGTATCTAAATTTGCGTTACTGGTTGCAGGAAAGCACCATTATTGCATCATGAACTGATAAGAACAACTTCATCATGAAAACCATGACTTGTTGCTATTGTCAAGATTTTCCTAAAATCAAGTATAGCATTTTTTTTATGGCTCCTATTTCTCAGCAATACTCAGTGCATACTCTCTGAAGTACTTTTTTTTTTTTTTTTTAGCTTAGTGGAGGTGATTTCTCTTATTCTCACATTGGATTCAGAATTCAGACCTATCAGCTATATGTCTGCTTTGCCAGGAATAACTGAAAGATTTTTGTTCAGCAGGTCTGTCTAGCTACCAACCACTGGACCTAA
>JBAMYA010011921.1:0-17475 GCA_037176975.1 Arrhamphus sclerolepis | reverse complement strand
TATATACACATATATATATATGAACAAAAGGACAATGAATTGATAGTTTCAACAATAGAAAATCAAATTTTCCCACAGGCAATGTCAGTTATGGATGGAAATTTGGATAGATGGCTTTCAAGAAACACTGTTTCAGACTATTTGAAGAATAAATGTCAAAGGATGAATCTAATTGACATAAGATAAGATAAGATGTACTTTATTGAACCCAGGACTAGGAAATTATTGGACAGCCGCAGCATGATGTACAAAAAAACAGTGACAGCTTAACATAAAATCTAAAAATATGAAGTCGAAAAGTACTTTCTAAAAATGTCTATACATATTTGCATTTAATACATACAGTACTGGTAAGTGTGCAGTAGAAATGACAAATTATAAATAATGTCCAAATGTTGCTAAGTGCAAGTGAAAAGTCAGTTGTGTGCTTATAACCAATAATAATTGTGACTGGCCCAGGTTGTCCATGACAGATGGCAGTTTCTTCCGTGTTCTCCCCTCAACCACACTCTCAAAGGTCTCCATCCTGAGACCAATCACAGAGCCAGCTCTCCTGATGAAGATGATGCTGGACACAACAGACTGATAAAAGATCTCCAATATCTTGTTGTATACATTAAACGATCTGAGCTTCCTCAGGAAGTAGACTCTGCTCATTCCTTTCCTGTACACAGACTCTGTGTTAGATTTCCAGTCCAGTCTATTGTCAATCACAACACCCAGGCATCTGTAGTCCACCACCTCCACCTCCTCCCACCCAATCTATAGGGGCTGTGCAGCCGTCTTTTCCTCCTGAAATCTATCACCATCTCTCTGGTCTTGCTGACATTCAGCCTCATGTGGTTCAGTTCGGTCCAATCCACAAATCTGTCCACCAGTGCCCTGCACTCTCCCTCTTCTACCCCACTTATACACCCTACACAAGGGTAGGCAACTCCTGATGCAACTGAACAGATCACCATCAGCCTGTCATTCAGGTCTGCGGTCTGCACAAGTCTGTTAACAATCTATTCATTTGAATCAGATGTGTTGTGGCAGGAAACATATAAGAAAACAAAAAACAAAGATATAAGGAACCTGATGCATGCCTGCCCATTTGTTTTATGAATGTATGTAAAGTATGGTATTTTGAATGTTGTTGAATGTTATGGGGAAGTCTGGGCTTCCCTGCTTAGGCTACTGCCCCCACAACCCAACCATGGATAAGCAGAAGAGGATGGATGGATGGATGGATGGAATGTTATGGAATGTTGAAAGAAGGAAAACTAGACAAAAATTACAACTGATGGAAAAATACATTTTTATTTACTTTGAGGATGCTGGGAAGGATAATGATTTTACATTTTTTGTTCAATTCATTTTATTTTTTTGGAAAATATCACAGAAATAAAAAGAAATGGGTTGACTCCAAACCAAATTTGAACACTATTCATGAGTTAAACCAGTATCATGTTACAGTAAAAAGAATTTAAGAAGGCAATTAAGAGCAATTTTGTATTTTCTAATTTTTCTTTTTCTTTTTTGTTATTCTCTCTCTCTCCCTCGCTTCTGTATCTATTTGTGTATGTTTTTAGCTCTGGCATAAACAGATTTGTATGTATTATATTGTTATTATGGATGATTGACAGCTGCAGGATGTCATGGATTTCATGTTATCTGAAACTCCAGCCGTTTCATTTGATATATTTTGTTCAAAAACAAAATAAAACTCACATGATGGTCGTGGCTATCAGTATTCTAGAAACAAGAACTTGTCACTTTATTTATTTTATATTTATTAACTTAATGAAAAAATGAGGAATAAAAGCACTGATGAGCTGAGTAGAAGCAGCTTTAAAACCTTTACATTTTTATTCTATTACTGGTTTTCTTTAATGAATATGAATGAATGAATAAATAAATAAATGTATTATTTATAGGCTCTTTCTCTGAGGATATTAACTATGAATAATTTTATGTGTGTGTGTGTACACATACAGATATATATAATTAAGTCTACATGTTCATGTTTATTTATTCATAGATTACTTTTTAAATTAATCCATTGATTAATTAAAAATTATCATGTTTACGTTCTGGTGATGAATTGTTCTCCGTGCAACAGCCAGCAACAATCACACCACTTGAAGAGTAGTTTGATTGTTGCATTATTTTTGAACATATTTCCTTTATAGTTTTGTAACTTATTTTACTTCAATTTCGCGTGAAGCTACTTTGACGGACTACAGTGGAAATCAGAGCAGGGTGCAAAAAACTTTGTTAGATGTAATCATAAAGGTGTACCATTGCCACCTTCCACCTAATACCACTGATGACATTGCTGGTTGAACGTAGAAGCACCTGTATACAGGTAGAATATGGACTAATACACAACAATGCTATAACTATTATTATTACTTTTAATAACATTATTTAACATGCTGAGGGCTCAACCCGACAACGAAAATTGCAATGGAGCAAGAAAAAGAGAGGGGGATTATTGATCTCCATCAATTATTATTGATTACCATCAATGGTCAGATTATTGATTATATTATAGATCAGATTATTCTTCAGATTATTGATGATACTTTTGATTACATTAATTGTCAGATTAATGTTGGTCAGATCACTGATCCAATTATTGATGTATGGTATGTACGGCCGAGGTCCAGGTATGTAGAACATGCTTGTTAATGATGTGTTTTGTCTCTTTTTTGATAATAATTTTTGCTCCTTCTGTTTTAATTCTCTAAATTGTATTGAGAGGTTTACAAATAAAGTTTGATTCATGGATTGATCCGATGGTGATGTCACCGAGGAAACTACGACCTCTGCAGGATAAACACACACACACAAATGCACTTGTGCTGTTTTCAGAAAATCTACTTTATTTGTGTTATTCACATCAAAACTACCTGTTTCAGGTGAGTCTGAATCACCATCTACTGATCTAAAACAGGTTCATCAGCAAAATCATCATGAATGCATCAGCTATCTGGGGATGAGGACAGAGACATCTCTACAGCGACACCGTGAGGGGCGTGTCTTTCTCTAGTCACAGGACTGGACGTAGTTCTGGGGGAAGAAGCCTTCCTTGCCCTGTAAGACCCCCTGACACCAGCCGTTGTCATGGCGATGGGTCAAGTAAATGATGTCACCCTCAGTGATTGACAGATCATCAGGCTTCGAGGCCTCATAGGTGTAGAGCGCCACCACTGGATAATGACAGGAAATGATGTCAGAACTGATGTGGTGCCAGGAGTAGAAGAAGAATGAGGTACAGCAGAAAGTAGTAGTAGTAATAGTAGTAGTAAAATATTATTAGTAGTATTCGTGGTAAAGTAGTAGGAGTAGGAGTAAAGTAGAAGTAATTGTGGTATTAAAGTAGTAGTAGTAGTAATAGTATAGTCATATCAATAGTATTAAAATAGTAAAAAGTCATAGTAAAATAGTAGTAGCAGTAGCAGTTAAGTAGTAGTAATCATAGTAAAGTAGTAGCAGTAAAGTAGTAGTAGCAGTAGTAAAGCAGTATTAGTAAAGTAGTAGTAGTAGGGGTAAAGTAGTGATAGTAGTAAGAGGAAGTGTAGCAGCAATAGTACTAGGAACAGTAAGAGTAGTAGGAAGTGTAGTAGTACTAGTAGTAGAAGAAGAATGTGTGGTAGTAAGAAATGCAGTGGTAGTAGTAGTGGGAGTATACCAGCAACTGTGGTAATAGTAGTAGTAGTAAGACGTGTAGTAGTAGTAAAAGTAAGTGCAGCACTAATAGTGGTACTAGTACTAGAAGTAGTAGGAGTGGTAGGAAGTGTGGTCATAGCAGTAGGAAGTGTACTAGAAGCAGTAGTAGCAGTCGGAACTGTAGAAATAGAAGTAGGAGGTGGAGTGGTAAGAAGTGTTGTAGCAGTATGAACTGCAGGAGTAGTAATAGCAGTAGGATGTGTAGTAGACATAGAAACTAGAAAGAGTAGTAATAGTAGTAGTTGTAGTAGTGGTAGTACCTTTTTCCAAGTACTGTGAGGGGGCGTCAGTGTCATAGTCCACTGGAGGAGGAAGTGGTGGGATGATGTCAGCAAACCCCTGTTCATCATCCAGTAGGAGAGGAGGGGGCGGGGCTGGGATCTCGAGATCTAACAAAAGACAGGACTAACCAATCAGGCTTTAGAGGCAGATCTTAACAGTTTATTGGCCTGCTACTTTAATGAGTACTACTATTGCAGATGAGTAATTGAACTACAGCTGTGTAGTGGTTTATAAGGATGTCTATACTGGGATACACTTGGATATACTGGTCTCTATCGTGGTATATTTGATTATACTGGTCTATAGTGGTGTATACTTGATTATATTGGTCTATGCTGGCCTCTATATGGGTCTATACTGGAATATATTGGAAAATACTGGCCTCAGTACTGGTGTATACTTGATTATAATGCTCTATACTCAAATACACTGCTCTCTATTGGTCTCTGTACTGTTCTTAAATGATCTAAATAGTTGTCTATACTACAAAACTATACTGGTCTACACTGTTGTCTACTGGTCTCTATACTGATCTGTGTACTGGTCTATTATAGTCTGTACTGGCCTATATTGGTCTCTACCCTGGTCTATACTGATCTTTATACTGGTATGTGTAATGGTCTATGCCAGTGTATATTCTACACTGGACTGTCTACTTGTGTAGCAGCAGTGTAGTCTTCCTTACCCAGGTGTTCGAGGCGAGCAGGTAAGCAGAGACGAGGCGAAGAAGAGGAGAAGCGAGGCAGCAAGAAATTGGAGGGGGGGCTGAGGGGGGTGCGGGGCGGAGGGTAGGGGGGAGGAGGGGGGATCATAACTGACAAAAAAAGAGAAGCTGAGTCAGCGCTAAGAAAAAAGACGGAGTAGTTATCTGCTCCCATACACAATGTTTGAGAAAGATTGAGAACTTTTCTCAAGGTCTACAGGACTATTCTCAAATACAACAGCAACTATTCTCAATGATCTGGCCAAAGACTACAGGAACTATTCTTAACAAACCTATTCAAGGTCTATAGGAAATATTCACAAGATCCTGCTCAAGGACTTCAGGAATTAGGAATTATTCCCAGGGACTACAGGGACTATTCTCAATGACTTCAGGAACTATTTTCAAGGACCTGCTCAAGGACTACAAGAATATTCTCAAGGACTTTAGTGACTATTCTTAAGGACAAAAGGAACTATTCTGAAAGAACAATTCAAGGACTATGAAATCTATTCCCAAGGACTACAGGAACTATTCTCAAGTACTACAGGAACTATTGTCAAAGACTATAGTGACTATTCTTAAGGACAACAGGAACTATTCTGAATGAGCAATTCAAGAACTATGGAAACTATTCCCAAGGACAACAGGAACTATTCTCAAGGACTACAGGAACTATTGTTCAGGACTACAGGAACTATTCTGAATGACCTATTCAAGGACAACAGGAACATTCTCAAGGACCTCGGTCTATGTATTGATCTATGGTGTATCATTGTACATCATGATTCATTTATCCTATGCTCTGACCCGTCGGCAGCCTGGCAACAGCTTACGTGATTGGGCAGCAGGCAGGAAGAGGGAGCGGGTGTAACGGCAGCGGGAGGCAGGGCCAGAGCGCACCCTTAGAGAGACAGAGCGAGTGGTGGGGGGTGAGCGGCGGCGGCGACTTCTCCTGGAGAGGGCAGCTGAAAGACCACCACAGAAAAAGAAGAAGCAGCAACAGTCACAGAGCAGATGAGAGCAACTGCTGTCTGGCGCCCCCCACTGGTTTTATTATATTTATTTAACCTTTATTTAACTAAAAAGGGTTCCATTGAGTTACAGTAACTCTTCTCCAGGGATTCCTGGCCAAGACTGATGGCAAAAGTTACAAAATTAAAAAGCTTTGAAACTGTTCAGTCAGGGTAGATTTTAAAAGGTTTTTTAAAAGTATTAAAAGGTGGGAGTGACTCCATATTTAAAGTACGGTATTTTGGAGTTCATTCCAAGCATTGGTGCATATGATGAGAAGGTTGTTTTATCAAGTTCTGTTCTTGCTGATGGAGTAATTAATGGTATTTTTTACTCACAACCTTGTACTGTAAACACTAGAATGGTACTTAAGCAAATTTAAAATGTAAAGGGGTAATTTACCCATTAATGCTTTTGCAATAAAAAAAAATCAATGGATCAATTCCTTCTGAGGTAAAGAGCTGTGATAAAATGCAAGGCTGAATTATATAATACATTTTTTTAAAATAAGGATGAAGAAAAAAGTGCATATGAATGAGTTCAAATGAAGAATATGCTCTGTATCACTCGTTCCCTTGCTGAATATGGCAAGCATTTATTTAGTCTAAAATAAAAACCTAACTTGGGTCTGAGTATCATACTTCTGTCCATGGTCATTCACAGGCTGAGCTAAACAAAGATGTCTACAGATATCTCAGTAGTTGTGGAAATTTGTGTCCTCTTCTGTCCACAGGCATCTTTTTGAATTGTTTTAGATTACTGCCAGCTGATATAATTCACAGATGTTTCAACTTTTCTGTTATAAATGTCTGTGGTCTATAGTTTAGACGTCTGTAATTTAGAAGTTTGTAGTTTTGGTAGCCATAGCTTAAACCTCTGTACTTTATAGACATCTATAGTTTAGATGTCTGTAGTTTAAACATCTTTGGAACAACAGACTCAGAAACTGGCAATAGAGAACAGTACCGTCTACTTCCTGGCCAGGTGGAGGTGGAGGTGGAGGAGGCGGGGCTGGCAGCTCAGAGCCATGGTTGCCAGGTAATGGAAGGCAGTTGTTGTCTTCGGAGGGAGGGGGAGGCAGAGGGGAGGGAGGGGGGAAACCATTCTCCTCCACCACTGAGGACAGAGTAGAGATATGATGTCACACAGTTCAGCCAATGAAAGAATTAAAGAATTTATATTTAATTTTTTCCTAAAATAAGTATCTACCTAACATTAAAAACCACCACCAACAACAAAGAATTCAGAAATATCATGCTCTTATGTCATCACCTGTCTCCAGACCAAGAGGAGGTGGGGCTGGGGGAGGGGCCGGCGGTGGAGCACTGGGATTGGCCGCTGAGGCAGGAGCAGCGGGAGGGAAAGGTGGAGGGGGAGGTGGAGGGGGAGGAGCCAGCATCTCTCCCAATGAATCAGTAGGAGGAGGTGGAGACATCGCTTCCAACAAATCAGGAGGAGGAGGTGGAGCCAGCATCTCTCCCAGCGAATCAGGAGGGGGAGGTGGAGCCAGAATCTCTCCCAACGAATCAGGAGGAGGAGGTGGGGTTGAGGAGATGGTGACATCATAGGCCATCAGAGGAGGAGGTAAGACGTCATCCAGCAGCGTGGTGATGATGTCACACTCAGGTGGAGCCTGCCAGGTGGTTGGGATGGTGGGCGTGGCCACAGGTTTCCCAAAGCTGGAGCTGTGAGGAAGATCATGTGAACCCTGCGACTGAACTCTGGTCAAACTGAGTGTGCTTAGACTAGATCTTACCTGCTGACGGCGGGTGCCACCGGACAGTGGACCGGTTCTGGAGCCTTGCTGGACCTGAAACATGCACACACATGAAACCAGCGCCAGCTGATTCTCTTAGGTGTATTTAGTGCTACTACCATATCAGGACCAGAAGCAGAGAACTAAAAGGAGCTGCAGAAGAAGAATGTAAAACAATTCTGTGTAGCAGCGCAACCTCTGACCACAGGGGTGCACACACATCTGCTGTGTAAACCCAGCAGTATCATGTGATCCCAGTTATGGTTAACCTTAACCCTAACCAGTTAACTAGTTAACCATAAGTACTTAACCCTAACTATTTAACTCCAACCAGTTAACCAGAACCAGTTAACCCTAACACTAACCAGTTAACCCTAACCAGCTAACACACTAGGGTCCTAGAGGAAAAAAAACTGGCAGTTCTCTGCTGCCCCCCTGTGGTCAGAGGCGCTACTGCTGAGATTAAGTACTCTACAATTTACACTGGAGACACTGCTATAAGCAACTCGGCAGCACCTGCTTTTAAATGGTCATCTCTAAGAGATATGCAGGATGATTGATGGCAATGTAATAGTGGAGGATGAGCTACTCAGTTTCCTTATTGTGAAAATTAAGACTCTAAGCCAGAATGAGATTGTTTTATTGGCAACAAACACATTTGACTGAGGTGATAGAAGCCTCCAAGAAAGTTTTGTTTGAGCTCTGTCCTATTGCTACAGCCTTGGGTGGGCATGCTGCTACCTCTGGACGGTGCAAAATATCCAGTGTGGTTTAATGTCAGAAAATTTACAATGCACATAGCAAGGTTGGTTCTTTTAAAGTGACTGCTGAATGTAAAGACATTGGTGACATGTATATGTACTCCTGAGCTCTGGCCTGAAGGGGCTCTGGTCCAACGCTATTATGAACCACAAAAGGCCACTGTTGCAGTATTAAATATTATGCTGCCTGAAAGGAAGGTAAATGTGCCCTGTGGGGTCAACTTGTCAGCATGAAAATGACAATTCGCATGCTGTCTTACAACGGTTGTGGCCTGTGTCTAGACAGGGTGCCAGGGATAAAGCTTTTTGTAAGAGACGTTCATAGTTAAACAAGAACTAGAAAACCGAACACTCTTGACCAAAACTTGGAGTGGGAGAGTCAATGCCTGATCTTAGCAAGACTATAGTCACAGGCAGAATCCCATGAGGGGTGGCTTTGCTCAACTTCACTGGTTTTATGATCTATGGCGTACTACCAGATTCAATGCTATCTATTTTGCTTGTCCCAGTTATTAAGGACAAAGCTGGAAGAGTTGGTTGCCTCAATACTTTTTGACCCATAGCATTGGCCAGCATCTGGTCCAAGGCAATGGAAAGAAACCTCCTTGATAGAGTGAGTGGGTGTATCTCTTTCCTCAATAATAAGTTTGGTTTTAAGCCAAAGCATGGCACAGACATACATTTGTGTATGTTAATAACAGTTGGCCTGGTCCCTCTTCCCTTCTTTTTAATCAAAAAAATTCTCTTGACTTTTGACCAAAATAAATGGACAGAACTACACTACTGTATTTTGTTAGTTTTAGTCTATTTGTTTAGAATATTTTTTTGGATGAACTGCCCATTTGTAGTGAGCGAAAATGATTTGTTAGTACTGTAGGAGTGGCCACAGAGCCACTGTTTAGCCTGAGGCAGATAAAATGTAGGTTGAAAAAGTATGCAACCCTGAAAAAATGTATGCCCCCCCTCTAATTTCTTCCTGCAACCGGGTCTGACCTAACCTCAACCTAAACTTAACCCTAAACCTAACCTGAACCCAGACAGAGACCCAGTGTGACAGTCGTCTTGAACAGAACCAGAATCTGGACCAGAACCAGGACCTGATGGAGCCTCCGTGTTTCCGGATTGTTCCTGTTTTGTCCGTCTGTTTCCCAGCAACCTGTGAGGGAAAGGCAGAGAGAGTGAATGTCCCCCGTTTCCACAGTTCCCCCTGTTGCCATGGTTTCCACAGTTTCCCACGCTCCACAAAGACAGCAGCCGGTCTCTGCGTGTCTGTGGGTCCTGGTTCTGCTGTCTCTGTGAGGCCCATTGCCAGGTTCTGGTTCATTAGTGTGTGTGTGTGTTGGGGGTTGGCCCATTAATTATTTTAATTAGAAGCCAGAAATCTGCCTCCAGGGGAGACCACCACCCTCATGTTCAACACCAGACCAAGTACAGAGAGCTGGACCGAAAGGGTCACCTGTTCACCATCAGGGATCAATAGGATTTGATATTCAGAGATCAATATTAATAAATATTCAGGGATTAATATTAGTTAATATTCAGAGATCCATAAGTCATCTTCAGGGATCAAAATTAATCAATATTCAGCAATTAATATGAGTCAATATTCAGGGATTAATATTAGTCAATATTCAGGGTTTAATATTAGTTAATATTTAGGAATCAATAAAGGATTTTAGAGTTTAACTGAACTGAAATAAGAGAGATTACTGAGAACAGAGCCTGCTGACCTACTTATTATGAAATGAACCAATGAATTATGTTATATAACAATAATAATAATAGATTATTGTGATTTCTTGGACGTAAAATTGTGAATTTCATGATTTTATGACAAAACTTCAGAACTTTTACAAGATCCCCCTCCTCACCTCCTAAAAATAAGTCACAGACAGAAATTGTGATCTACTGGAAGCTGATATTTTATGGGGGAAAATAACATTTTTAGTTTAGTTACGATTGTTATAATTGTCAAAATGTCATGATTACAGGACATAAAGTTGATATTGCAACATAAAGTCATAACTTTACATCAAAAGTCACAATGTGAAATTCCAGATTTTATGAAAATATATCACTTTTTAGACAAAACTTTGCAATTTGCAAATTGTTGAACTTAGGAAAAAGAAATTCCAATCACATATAACAGCTAAGCAATTCAGCACCAGGACAGTCGGTGGCATATGTTTCTAAAACAGAAAAGCGGACTGTTCGTTTCCTGGAAGGTTCAAATGTGTGAAAGTTTCATTTCAGAACCTGAACCTTGAGAAACCTACCCCACCCCCTCCCCTCCCCTCCCCTCCAACCCCAAAGTGTTGCTGCTGCATTCTCTGAAATTTCCTGTTCACATCACCACCAAAGCAGAACCAGTTACATTTCTGCTGGTTCTGAACACTGCTGATCAGTCCAGTCTAATAGGTCTACTCGAGTCCCAGTCCCAGTCCCAGTCCCAGTCCTGTCCAGTCCAGTTCAGTCCAGACTAGCTAGGTCCAATCCTAGTCCAGTTGCAATCTAGTCCCAGTCATGTCAGGTCCAGTCCAGTTTAATTCCAGCCCCAGTCCCAGTCCCAGTCCACCTTAGACCCACTCTGGTCCCAGTCCAGTCTAATCCCACTGTAGTCGCAGAACCGTGGAGTGGAATTTTAGGTTTTAAAATAAAAATTTTGCTTTTAATTCTAAAATTGTGAAATTCACAATTTCACAAAACAAATTGTGATATTAGAACATAAAGTCCTAATTTCATGTTATTTTGTAGAATTCAGTTAAAAATTTGTGATTTTATGACATTTTTTCCCCTTCTACCTACTTTTCATTTATTTTCTTTTTTTTTTTTTTTAAATAATATTTTTTCATCTCTAAACTAGAACTGTCTCCATCTGTCATGGAGCCAGATCCAGATGCAATGTGGGACGTGTATTCCAGCAGGACATAATTATCATGGACCAGATAGACTTTTAACCAGCATGTGTAAACCTAGATCATCATGTGCTTACCCTACCTTCATGCCGTGTCCCAGCTCGTCCAGCTGTTGGTAGTTGATTGGTCGGCGGCTGTATGATGGGCGGGGCTGGGTGCCTGTTGGAGGGATGACCTTGTGGCTGCGAGGGACTTGTCTGACCGATGTAAAGACGCCGATCTCCCTCCTAGAAACCTTCTCTTTGTGCATCTCCATCGTCTGAGGATGAGGAGGGAAACTTTGTTCTTTTAAGGGACACTGTGTAATATTAAAGGTTGTGCATTAACAAAAATTCATTCAAAAGTATGACATTATTAATTAGTAATTACTTCCATCAACAAATCATAGTGTTTTGATGAGTCTTGAATTTGCCATTTATATATACATTGAGTTGACGTGTTCAATGATGATTGCCATGTTGCACCGCCATCTTGAAACTGGGAACAAACAGGTAACAAAAATATAGTTTTACATTTTGCATTTGCACTAGCACTACGAATAGTTGGCTACAAACTCTTGCCCAGCTCTGACCGATCCACTGTCCCCACCTTATGGTCTTCTTCCTCTCTTGGTAGCGGATTCTTCTAAAATGGATCTCAGACTCTAGAAAGCTACAAGGTATTAGAAGAAGCACTTGCTGTTTTGTTTTGATAATTAGCGCAGACCAGTCGGGATGCCTGGTTGTGGCACTTGGGCCTGCATGGGCTTGGCACCCCTTCCACTTCCCAGCACTCTCCCTCCTTTCCCTCCCTCTTTGCCGATCCCGGTTGGGTTGGGGGGGGTGCCATCTTCGTCGCAGCTGCTGGTGAACCCTCACATGTCTGTGCTGACCGTGTTATGCGTGCACTCTGGCTATGGTTTCTGGCTGCGGTGGGTGGACCTCAACGGAGGATTGGAGTGCAGTTGCAATGTGGGTCTCCTGGGGGTTCTTGCCGGGTTCCCGCGCTCATCTCTCACTGCCCAACCTCAGTGAACCCGCTGCCTCCCGAGCTCCGTGAGCCTCTACCCACTCTATAAGTATAATATAGTACAGGGGTCACCAACAGGGTACCCGCGGGCACCATGTTGGGGCCCCCAAGGCCCTCATGGGTTGCCCGCAGGCTTGTTCTAAAAATAGCACAACTCAATAGTGAGCTACGTGTAAAATTAAATTTTATTCTGTTGCTATTCTTTTTGAATCACACTTGCATTTATACAGATTTAAAAATGACAATATCTATAAATATGTTCATTATACATGAAGTTTTCAATTCAGTTCAATTCAATTTATTTATATAGCGCCTATTTACAACAAGTCATCTCTAGGCGCTTTAGAAACCCAGAGCTTGACCCCCGAGCACATGGCAATGCCATCAGACTTCTCGGTTTCCTGGATCAATGACATTTCTCAGCTACCATAGACGGAACTGAGTCTTGGGAAAGGGAGCGGGATAAAGAGTGGTTGCAGTATACAACCTCACTGCTAGATGGGAGAAAATCCTACACAGTGCCCCTTTAAGCTGATTACTCAGATATGTTTCCATGACAACTCCAACATCAGGAAGCTGGATCTCACTGATCAGACCAGAGTCGTAGACTGTAGAGTCTGAAGGAGCCAGAGATGCTCTGGGTCCAACATCTAGTGGCCATCGGTGGTATTACACTGCAGAGCTTTTTTCATGGTATTTAGTGGAAGATGTTAAAGCATATTTAGGACAAACATTGAGGTAATCATCGCAGATATGGTTGCACCTGTGGTCAGCATCGCTGGAGGGCCAGAACTCACCTGACCAATCAGGTTGATGGAGGACTCCATGCGCTGAAGCTGATTGGTCTGAGCATCCAGCAGACTCAGGACACTGCCGGCCAAGGTGGTGATCTGGTAGGCAACGCTGGCTAATGACTGGGTGGTGAAGTTCTTGGTTTCTTCTAGTGCCTTCAGGCTGCTGTTGCCGGACTGTGGATGAGAACGTGGATTAGCCTAGTGTAGCCTACGTAAAAATGGTTTTTCAGGTAACAGGATGACTTCCTGTTTGGTTTCCTAAGCAACAGGACTTCCTGTGTTTGTCCTGGTGGTTTGGGATTCTGACCTGGATATAGTTGTTGCAGCAGTAGTCAGCCACATTGAGCAGGTTGTCATAGTTCTGTCGCAGAGCTTGCCTGGCATCAGGAGCCTCCTGCAGGATCTTCGCAACCTTGTCATTCAAGTTCTGATCCTTCATGGTTATGGACTAGAGGTTCTGAAGACCTCAGTTTAGCTGGACCCAGTACCAGAAAAAAAAAATACTGCAGACACAAGGAAAAGCATTTAACAAGTTTACCAAAAAAAGACAAACACAAAAATATACATTAATTATGGAACACTGTAGCTTCACCCTCGTTGCTGTGGAGATGTTCAGATTAACAAATAAACTTTTCAAAAAGAAAAATAGACAAAAACATTAAATACTTTGTTGTAAAACTACTAAGGCTGTCTAAATTTTTTTTGATTTTTTGTCATAAAATGTAAAATTTGTGATTTTGATCTGATCCAGATCAGAATCAGACTCAGATTCAGATTCAGATCCAGAACAGATCAGCTACAGATCAGATCCTGGTCCAGATCCATATCCAGATCTGGACCATATCTGGATCAATGTATTTTGTCTTCTTTGGACCAGAAAACAAGCAGAAAATGAAAATATTTGACCACTTTCAACAGGATCAACCAATACATTAATAGATATTCTAGTTTTCTTGATAGACAGTCATGTGGGAAAGTTCATTTCCTCTTTTAAATCCTGCAGCGTCAGATTAACGACAACAGGGAACTTTTCTTTTCATTATTCATTTAACAAAAACAAAGCAGAAAAAAACAAAAATGTCATTCCTATTTTCAGAGGATCTAAGAGGGTAGTTTGAAAACCTGAGCATCAGCAGGTGTGTGCTAACACAGTGCCAAGATGGAAAGACATCAGCAGCAGCGTTAGAGGAACAGTTTTACAGAACTTATGATCTTCATTAAAAAACTTTAACTTTAAAGACTTCAACAAAAAATGTCAATAATCAGGTACTCTGATCAATCAGGAAACAGGTACTTATTCTGAACTCACCAGATGCAGCAGCACTAGAAGAAGAAGTTGTGATATCTGAGCGTCTCTGAGCAGCTTCACCCTGAAGCTGGTTTCCTGTCTGAAACAAAGATTCTCTCTGACAAACAGAGCACTCACTCTTGCCACTTCTCCTAGCTAAAGAGAACCCTCCCACCTTCACAGGCTCCTCCCAAGAGACCTTTTGACTCAAAATTAAGACTTTATGTTGTAACATTACAAACAATACAACTTTCTGATCAAGATTTGCAACAAGTTCATTTTTATCATTAAATGTGGATAAAATTTGGCAGAATTGTGATTTTCTTTGAATGAAATATCACGCAGGTGTAGATATCTGTAGACCAGTACTAGTAGTGGACAAGTACCCCACAGCTGTAGACATCAGTAGGCTAGTACTGGTAGCGGATTGCTAAGACGCAGGTGTAGATATCTGTAGAACATTACTGGTAATGGACCAGTACCACGCAAGTGTAGATACCTTTAAACTAGTTCTGGTGGTGCACCAATACCAAGCAGGCGTAGGAATCAGTAGACCAGCACTGGTAGTAGACCGCTACCACACAGGCGTAGATATCTGTTGAGCAGTATTCACAGTGGATGAGCAGAAACCAATCAGAGTGAGCCCTCCTGCCTGCATTTCCTCCTCTGTGTAAGACCTGCTCAGCATAAACCACTTCCTGTTTCACATCAAGTTGAAGAAAAGGTTTCATCAAGTCCCAAAAACGTTTGAGATGTGAAAAGGAAAAATAAACGAAACAATGAGAAGAGAGAGTTTAACCTCACAACTGAAAAGAATTTAGATTGGAATTAACCTTTAATTAAAACCCAGTAATGATCCAGGAGTGATTAAAATAATCAAAGACCTGGATGTAATCTCCTTTTATAGTTCTAAATTTTTTGGGATGTAAACAGTTGTAAATCAGCTCTAGAAATAACTTGACTGGTGAGTTTCAGCAAGGATTCTTATCACATCCTGGCCCAGAATCAGACCAGAGCCTGGACTGGTCCTGCTGGACTTCAGTTTCATGCTCCTCATCACAGGTTCTTCTTTCAGTTTGCTTTGCTGACTTTATCATGATATAAGCAATCAGAAGAAGAACTGAAGTCTTCAATCATTCAATCAATCAATCTTTATTTATTTATTTATTTATAAAGTGCCAGAATCAGAACCTTTTGGACCCAGAAACATTTAGACACACTATCTACCTCTTTATATGAAGTTTATAGATCAGGACTGGCTCAGGTACCCTGATCCATCCCTCTAGTGCAGCTGGGGCCAAGACCAGTGGGGGTCTCCCATGATGCACTGGGCTTTTTCCTCACGCTGCTGACTCTGCTCCTAATGTCAGCTTGAGTTTGTATTACTGAAGTTCAAGTAGAATGTAGAAGTTCAAGTAGAAGTTCAGGCAGAAGGTCAAATATCTGCTAGAAGTTCAGGTAGAAAGCAAAAGTTTAGGTACAAGGTAAGTTTAGGTAGAAGGTCAGGTAGAGACAGAAGTTCAGGTAGAAAGTTACATGGAAGGTAGAAGTTCAGATAGAAGTTAGAAGGTCAGGTAGATGTTCAGGTAGAAGGTGAGGATGAAGGAAAGATAGAGGAGAGATACAAAAATATATAACGTGGTACAAAAATATACAAATATCTTGTATAAAATATATAAATATGTGGTGGTCAGAGGGTCGGAGCTCTCAATGATCTGAGACGTTTGGATAGACTTTTAAAATTTAAAGACGACAAGGAAGACTTAGATAAAAAGCCGACATTTTTGTCCAGAAGGATTGGTGCATGGACTTCATTTATAAGAGTAAGTCGATACCATTTTTTTCTTAAATGAAATGTATCTCATGTGGGCTACAGTTTGTAATGTGTAAAGAATGCTAATATGAGATATGCAGCATAACTACTGCTGCTGATCAAATGGTGAATAATCAGTTCAATTCAATTTATTTATGTAGCACCTATCCATGACAAGTCATCTCTAGGCGCTTTAGAAACCCAGAGCTTGACCCCGAGCACATGGCAGCACCATCAGTGGCAAGATATACTCCCTCTTGGTTAGAAACTTTGAGTAGAACCTGGCTCTTTGGGGGACCCTCCTGCTGAAGTCCAGCCAGGTAAGGAGGACATGAGGAGAAGCAGGACAGTGGGAATGAAGGACAGAGGAGATGTACGACATACATCATGTAACACAAAAACATACAAATATCTGGTATAAAATAATATAAATATGTCATTAGTACAAGTATGTAATAAATACAAAATATAAATATGTGCAGATATGTAAAAAATAAATATAAATTAGGGGTGGGACTCGATTAAAAAAAATTAATTAATATGAAGCTTTGTAATTAATTAATCTAGATTAATCCCATAATATTTTTTATTAACCCCAAAAATCCAAACCCAAAGCCAATCACTTCATTGAGTTTGGGCTGCCGACACCTCTTGCACATACTCCAACAGACTGCTAGCGCTAACACTAACCTGACCCTACACCTGGGGCAGCCATCTTTGATTGTCAACTTGGGGGTGATTGGGGGTGACTCTCCGACTTTCCAACTCGGAATCCCGAAATGTGGCGTGCCAGTTGAAATTTCCTGACTTCCCACTACAAATGGAACACAGCACAACAGTTCTGGGGTCTCATTTACTAAACTTTGCGTAGGATCTATACTAAAAGTGTGCGTACGGCCAAAAGTCAAAAGTGGCGTATGCCAAGAAAAATCCCAATCTACAAAACCTATGTACACACACCAGCAAGCAATTTCTCCTTGATAAATCACAGCTGCACTTCAACATTTGCGGACAAGGTTCCTCCTCCTGTCCTGTCCTCTACATGCCCACATTCAACCATAAATGGTGGAAGCAAAGCAACTCGTAAATGTCAATATGTATTTAAAAGTGGCTGCCGATCAATGTTATTGTTGTTAGGTTAACAGTAACCATGGAGACCACGCAACCACGCTTCAAGCGCATGAAGCGTCTGGAGGAGGACGGATGCTGAGGAATGCTGTTCTGGAAAATCAGAGAGAAAAAAACTGATGAATTGAAAGAAATTAGAACAGTATTGAGTAATTTGTGTGGCATTATGTCTGATGTGTCAAACGCATTAAAAAAGAACTTGTTAATGAATTTTAAACGTCACATGACATTCGTAGCTGTGCTCCGTGGTGAAATTCCTCCTGAGACCTCAGAGGTCTCATTTATAAAACATAGTA